>OX463839.1:29566328-29827915 GCA_949825065.1 Odontocerum albicorne
CCGCAAGAGCACCCACACCTCAAGATACCTCAACGCAAGTTCTCACCACCATCCCGCTCAACTCGCCTCTGTAGCCAAAACTCTAGTTACTCGCTCCAAGATACTTTCAGATGACAAACATCGAGAAGAAAAAACAAAAATTATTTGCGAAACTTTATCAGCAAACGGATACTCTCGGAAAACAATAGAAAATGCAACCAAGCCCTCAGCCCCCCAAAATTTTGCCTCCACAAGCCAGAAAAAACGGAATCATCCAACTACCCTATATACAGGGAGTAACAGACAGGATAGGAAGACTCCTCCAAAAATATCAAATCCAAACTGTATATAAAAGCCACAATAAAATATCATCCATACTTCCATCCGCGAAAGATATCATCCCCTTGGAGTCACAAGGCATATACGAGATACCTTGCGGTTCATGTAACCAAGTGTACGTGGGGAAAACCAACCGTAAAATTTCTGCTCGCGTGGCTGAACACCGTCTCGATGTAAAACAGAAGAAATGTACATCATCACTTGCTTTGCATGTACTAAATGAAGGACACAAAATTGCATTCGAAAAAACTAAAACAATAGCTAAAATTAATAGAGAAAAATCACGAATATACAGGGAATCAATCGAAATAGCAAAAAGAACGCACTCTATGAACACCAGAGATGATTCACCAAGACTACCATCAGCCTGGAAAACAATTCTTAAATTAGACAACATAATGGTACCTACCGAACTGAATGCATCAGCAGCTTTCAACGGAACGCACCCGTACAGTTACAAGATGGCCGACTCCACACAGATGTCAAAAATGGCCGATACTAACTTCAGTATGTCGCCAGGTCTATAGCCGAACGCAGCTCAAACCCTTTGAAAATGTTTGCTGATATGCAAACGAAACGTCAGGACGAGGACGGTATGTCCACCAGTTCTGGAATATATACGCGAAATACCCGAAAAAAGAATTCAACATATACTTCGATTCGCGAAAACCTACGAATAAACATATATATATATATATATATATATATATATATATATATATATATATATATATATATATATATATATATATATATATATATATATATATATATATATACTATATATATATATATATATATATATATATATATATATATATATATATATATATATATATATATATATATATATATATATATATATATATATATATATATATATATATATATATATATATATATATATATATATATATATATATATATATATATATATATATATATATATATATATATATATATATATATATATATATATATATATATATATATATATATATATATTATATATATATATATATATATATATATATATATAATATATATATATATATATATATATATATATATATATATATATATATATATATATATATATATATATATATATATATATATATATATATATATATATATATATATATATATATATAATATATATATATATATATATATATATATATATATATATTTATATATATATATATATATATATATATATATATATATATATATATATATATATATATATATATATATATATATATATATATATATATATATATATATATATATATATATATATATATTATAATATATATATATATATATATATATATATATATAATATATATATATATATATATATATATATATATATATATATATATTATATATATATATATATATATATATATATATATATATATATATATATATATATATATATATATATATATATATATATATATATATATATATATATATATATATATATATATATATATATATATATATATATAATATATATATATATATATATATATATATATATAAATTAGCATACGTTTAAATTCTACGAAAGTAAACATCGTTGCCCTTCTAAATTTGTCAATTGAACCTGGCATGATTGATTCAGTGATAAAATGCTCTTGACGTTCACCAGAATAAATGGCATCATTGATATCAATTGCACCGACGATATTTGACATCTGATGCATGCATGTATAATTTTGTAAGATATTCTGGCTGAATAACACAATACATTATAGACAGGATACCTTTGGACACAGCTGCATACAAATTTATCTTAAAAGCTAACATACGGGTATATATGTATATTCCAATAATATAATTTATCATCTGTAATCTTGACAGATATTGGAATTCGTACGTGTTTGCCTTATTCTGGTAAATAGCTCACTTTTCTCATTACATTCACCTTCTCTATATACACTATGTATGTATTATATTTTTCCAGTTTTCTTAGTATGTTAGTAATGATATATACTTTTTAAAACATGCGTCAATCATATAAGCAATTATTATTTGACATTACTTTAAAATAAGTTTTCATTTTCTTGGACAACTCAATGAATTTCTTCAGAACTATTGACTTATTTTCGATAAAATACAATATAAAAGTTCTTTAAAGGGGAATTAATAATAATGCACTTATTAGTTGCCACGATTCATCTCCATGCGATAAAAATGAAATAAAAATAAATTAAGACTATTTTAAAAAATACATGTATTGTTACATAAAATGTCACATTTCAGAGGAAAAATATCGATATTTTCTCGTGTTAAATTGTTACACTTTCGTTGCATATACTATAACCTAGCGGTTTTGTCACCGTGTATGGTGGTAATGTTTGCCAACCAATAAGAAAGATATTCAAGAAACTTTTAATGAAAACAACTTAAACCCTTTTAACGAATGTGTATCAACTGGAATTGAACCCCCAGCCCACATATTGAAAAGCGGGAGATTTACCAACTAGGCTGTAGAGACTGTCAACAATATTATTAATATATTTTATTTTATACAATGTTTAACCATCAAACACAAAACTCTTTAGAACTCACGATATTACAGTTTTGACAAACGAGTATATCCAGATTTGTATTAAACTTATTGTACGAGTAGATAATATTGGACACGTAATATGTTGACGCAACTAAATGTTTGCTACAGTTTTTCATAGAATAAATAGATGATTCACAATTAATATGAAAAGAACAAGAAATAATGAAAAGAGAAATCATATATAAATAGACCATTACGAATAATGTCAGTAAAATTGAGCAAATTTACTCGACTTCCACGTAAAAAAAATATTGCTGGCAAAACTTTTATGGTTGAGACGAAAGTAGTGAACATTATCAGAACCGCAGGAATTCTAAAGAGATAAATAAAAAGAAGCACGTAATGGCATCGTTAGCACTTCCATCTCCACAAAAAGAGTAGCCGGGGATAAATAGTTATTTTTTAATAACAAACAACTTTATTATTATACAACACTTTTGCATTATTTTTAATTAAATAAGCGTTTTGAAACGAGACTAATCACCATCTTGAGTGGTAGAACAGAAAAACTAAAATTAACTTTGTTAAGTACTGTGATTCCCAGAGGGGGGATTTTAGTTTGTATGGGTCGTTGAAATGCACAAAATTATTAGGGGCGTTAGGAATTTTAAGGGGATCATTGTGGTATTTATTGAATATTTCAGTAATAAAAAAATCAGCTTTACAGTATAGCTCCTTCTACAGTCATTCGTCCCACATCTGATTTTATTCGAAGTTTTTCAGTCTTCGCTCTCAGCTGAGGCAGGTTTCGGCGCGAAGTTAGATATTATATATAAAAACATAGAAATCGAGATTCGTTTCGAGTTGAGACTTTTTATTACAAAACTGAAAACCGAATACAGAATAACTCGTGAAAACTCACCAAGCACAAATCTCACAAAAATATGATAAAAAAATGTTTATTCCAGATTTAATAATAGTTTTAGTTACTAATAGTTTTATCACGAACGCAATTTATTGTTTTAACAAAACAAATAAATTAAAATTTTAGTATTATACCAATGTTAAAGAAGCTGGCCTTGACTTATCCTACGCTGTTCCAAGGGGACATTGGCCCAACACAGGTTGGGAAACCCTGGTTTAGTAGTTTATAAGTTCATTGTGAAATTCCGTAGTCTATATAATATGTGGGATTTAAAAATAGTAATATCTTATAATATTGTAATACGTTTTATTAGCTATCGCAGACATACATCATTATTAGCTATCGCAGACATACATCATTATTAGCTATCGCAGACTTACATCATTATTTTGGCGATCAACGGAATAACTCTGTGCTGATATTATTATATCTAAATATTATACATTGACTAGAAAATAATTTCAGGAAATCGTGGGTCGTTACACATTTTCACAAGAAAAAAATATTTATATGAGAAAATTAATCGACAATTGCAAACAGTGTTTGATAATATTTGGCAATGAAGATTGATGTTTATTAAAATTATTTATTTAAAATATTCATGTATTTTGATATTTCACTTAGAAGCACTGGCGAACTTGATAAAGAATCCATTGACACGTGAATACAAACACGTTTTTCAAAAAATAGCAGTGTTATTTTGATCCAACACAATTTTCGAGGACATTATTAGAAACAGTGACTTGATGGCATAAATTTCCGGGAGCCAACGCGAGTATTTATGTTACATAGGACAAATGTTTCGAAGACACGAAGATATTTAGCCCACAATCCTCGGTTCGGATGGCTATTCTATTTATATGATGAATACAGAACGGGTCTTAATGTGACGAGCACATCCCATAATGAACTTCTCGCAGTCCGGCGGTAAATTAATCATCGAGAGGGAACCTCCTCGGACACCGCCAAATGAATATTCAAATCAAAATAAATGATCTTCCTCAGTGGTATCATCCACAAATGCTTTTATTCCCCGATTCATAAAGTTAAATATATCACTCACATAAATATTTATTTTTTGTGTATAGATCTCTTAAAACAAACACTATTAATAATTTCCATTAAGCGCAGTTCAATGTTTAACGGGCGATAAAAACGCAATTACAGAGGAAGAGAACATAAACTTGATGGGAGAATTCAAAACAAAAATGATTGAACCTTCGCTCAATCAGTCGCGGTTTCCAGGTACACGTCAAGTCCACGGCGTGTCAAATAATTTTGTTAAGAAAAAAATCTTGATAGCAAACACAAATATTTTAATGTTTCTTCATGATAAATTTGTAAAAATCATCGCGCACCGAAACCTGTATTTTATTCTACTCAATTTACGTAAATGTGAAAACCAAAATGATGACAAAAAAAACGTGATCCGACATTAATATTACTCGGTGTTATTTTACGGAAGTTGTGGAGGATATTAACTTATTTCTAGTTTTAGTAAAAAAAAAACATGAAAAAATCAGGCATTAAAGCGAAGACAAATACTGAAAATATTTCCATTCATTCTGGTAAATTCGAATATTGACTGATATATGTTTTAGTTGTTATGTTGAAGTATAAACAATTCATATTTTTGTCTGTAAGCTATTTATATGTATTAGATATACAATATATAGGCCATAACAAAAATAAACAAAGCATAACACTTCAGCGAATAACTGTTTTCTAATACAGTTTACAATATTAAATTATAAAATTTATAAACTTTCAGACTACATACGAGTACATTGTTTGATCGTAAACTTGAGTCCGTTAGTGTAGAGAAGTTCCGGCTGTTAATTTATGTATAAGTTAGCTGAGAAACACTCGCAGTACATTTCTATTTACATCCACAACTACTAAACAGATGAAAAGGGATGTTTGGTTTCTCAACAATGTGAGAATGTTGGCTCAGCTCTGTCCGGTTAGATTAGTTCCCTGACGGAATTTGTTAACCGCCAATGTTGACCGCAACATGGATAAATCAACTGCTCATAATTTCAATTTTAATAATAACCCAATATAAATTTTAAAGACAAAATATGTAAATCAAATAAACCACACATGTTCCAAATTCTGTGGTATATTGTGCAGTCCAAGGCGTGTTTTGTTTCGATGTAAAATTATCAATTTAAAACAAGGGAAAACGTCATCATTGAGATCATCTCGGAAGATAAATGAACTCAACTAAAAATGTCAACAATATGAAATAAAACATCAACGATAAAAAAACTTGTTTAAGAACAAATAAATACATAATGTAAACGGTCATATTTATATTTCAATAAAGTGAAAAATAGCTCGTTGGAATACAAATATGTTATTTTATAATATTTATGAGTTAAATACTAAATCTTCGCACATAACACAATAATTAACAAATTCTAAATAGAAAATTGTTGGATAGCAAAAAAAATAATAGTTGCAAATTAATAAACGCCTACTAACCTAATTAACAGTAAAATTTAAATGTTTTATTAGTTGAATTATATAAAACAACCTAATTATAACCTTATTGGGAGTATTTTAGATTCGAAATAAAATTAAACGATGCGTATCGCGAAGTGTCTTAAATTTCACGCCAATACCGTGGCTATCGCTTATAACAAATATTCCATTTTCGGAACTAATACATCAGGACGCATTAACCAAGCAATTGAGAAAGATGTTCAATAAAGATGCCTGCCATAGCGGACATAAGAGAGCTACCACCGCTTCGACTCAATTCTTTCGACCAATCTGGAAAACTGTGACGAAATTAAAATATGTAGCAGTCCCGGTACATAGAGGGTGGCGTTAGGAACAAATAACTTGTTAACGACCCAAAAGAGGAGCTCTGCCTGGTTTTTCTCTATCCCACAGAGTGGTGCATTTTTAATAGAGTACGATTTGGATTAAGCTGGACTGCATACAATTATGCACAAGTGGACCTTGGATGAGTCTCAATTTGACGGGCGAGATTCGATTATGGAGTACGTAGTCAACAGTTACCCACTGTACTCGTACACATTTCCCGGAAGCGTACAGTAGCTGCACCGCTTGAAAGTAATCCTGGCTGAGTTGGATGCATTTCGTGTGATTACCTTACAAAGAAGCATTTTAAATTCACATGATATTGTTTAACTAATATAAACCTTAGTATTTAAACATACATTATTCACCATTTTTTACCTTTTAGTGTGGCACTGTAATACTCGTAAGCTCTATAAACAAACCACGAAGGCGCACTGATTAGTGATCAAGTGTGACATAGCGAGAGTATGAACTCATATTAGAACACGTACAGGCACGTGAATGCCTCCTTAGAGCTTTACATAGATGTTTCATGTCTTGTATTAAATTACTTCAGTAGCGATTTCTATATTCAATATGAAACCTACGAGTGTGTATAAATTACAAGAATATCCAGATACTAACTTAGAACGGTATTTACTCGTATGTTGAGAACTTGGCTACTTAACTCATAAATTTGTTCTGTACATAATGAAATATTTATTTTTGTCAGACTCATTGTGACTGATAACACACTCAAGAATTGTCAGTTTTAATAAATCCTCAAAAATGTTCCAGTACCGTAACCAGTGGAATAAATGACAGAGAATTTTACACTTTTGAAATCACATGCTTTCGCATTATATGTATAAGAAAACCCGTCAAAGATAATTTATTTTCATAAACGTGCATTGTATACTATAGTATATATTTAATGAAAAACTTGGAAAATGATTTTTACCATTGGTCCCTCCCAAGAAAAACACGGTAAAATAATACTAACTTATTTAAGAAAACGATCCAGACTATCGGTTGCAACGGACTAATAGCTGATTTTCTGCATTACAGGACCAATTGTGGTAGTTCTAATAGCCAGATCTACTATACTTGCGTATACTATCTTATTTTCTGCACTAAAGGACACATTTTTGTTGTAGTTCTATTAGGTAGACCTACTTCGCTTGCTTATATTAGCTATTTTTCTGCACTACAGAACCGATTGTGGTAGGTCTATTACTACCTTTTAAAGCGCGTTTGAGGAGATTCTGCTGTATAAACGGCGCTATATAAACTGTCCTTTTTATTACTACATGATCGATTGTGGTAGGTATATTACCTAAACCTACTATGCTAGTAATACTCTGCGACACAGCTGATGTCTAATTTCTACGTCATCTTAAGAATTATTTATGACATTTAGTACAATGGAGGATTTGAACCAAGATTATCGGCACGGTTGTTCCTCTAGAAACTACCCACGCCCCCTTACAGGACATTCATAAAAGGATTGAGTCGTGAAATGGACGAGTTGTCCCCTGTGGGAAACCCCAATTCCTAAGTCTGAGACCAAAGTCTGAGAGCGATAAGAGCATCATCGAGGAAAAAATTAAAGAAAAACAAAATGATTACCGGCAGCCACTAGAGGTCCCAGGGGGTCGAAGCGCACGCGGTGCTCGGCGGCAGCGCGCGCCGCGCCAACAAGCTCGGAGAAGACGCGGTGCCGGCGCAATGCCAGCTCATCGCGCCCCACGGCACCCCCGCTCAGCCCCGCGGGAAGTGACTGCTTGCGCAGTGCCAGCAAGGCTGAGCTGGGCGGCGAGCAAAACACCTCATCGTCGTCGGAGACCTCCACCTTAGAGCGAGGACGTTCCTCTGCGGGCCAGGCGATGCTGGGCCGCTTCAGGATACCGCCACTGGAGACTCTCCGAACCCCTTCAAAGGGAACGCGGATGTCTGCATCAGTCGCCTTATTTTCATTCCTTTCAGAGTCTTCGTCGTCACTTTCTTCAGCCGTTGCTTCTTGGGAATCGTTACAAAACGACACGGAAGATGTATTTTCTTTTATATTTGATTTGGTATCTTTTTCGTGTTTTCCATTTTCACTATTATCCATTTGATTTTTGATAGAGCTGTTAGTATTTTCATTATTTTTTTCGTTTGGGTTATTTGTTTCATTATATTCTTTTCCCGTTTCCGTAATCGTACTTAATTGGTTCGTTGCAGCGTTGTTCTCCATGGTCTTTTCTGATTTTACTTCACTTTCAACACTTGAAACTTTCTCTGTTTTATTAAATTCTTCAACGGTCACTTTCGGTATTGCTGAGGGGTCAATAATCGTAGGTTGAGAAGACTGGGAACAATTAACAACCGGAGATTTTGGCCGCGAATTGACTAGGTCTGAATTTGGAACAGAATTAGGAGCGGTAGCTACAACATTCCCGCCGTTAGGGTTTTTTACGTTATTTTTGTCGACAGTCCGAGTGTCATTACGCTCCTCTTCCCGGGCAGCGGCGCTATCGGGATGGTTTTCGATGACCTTCTTACTGACACAAACACAACAACTTTTGAACATTTCGTAGAACACTTGACATACTTAACATATCTGTGCACAGACCTAGCTCATTCACACGCAAAAATATTACGCTAAAGCACTACAACATTATACTAATTCTACACAGTAAATGGGTTATATCGCGTAAAAATAGAATACACGAGAATTAAATATACATCTTGCAAGATAACCGTGTGTAAAGAACATCACATTAACAACATCTATGAACTATCTCGTGATACTTGCGTCAATTAATATTTTGGCACAAGCACAATGCGGAATTTAGAAACGGGTAAAAATATAAACTCTTATCAACACTGCATCAATAACTTAATGACAAAAAGTTTTAAACATTTATATCGAAAGCCGCTATTCCCGCGTATTCACGTTTTGTTCGATAACTTTGAAGGTTAATGTTCCCGACAAAAAAAAAAGAAACGCAATTTATCAATACTATTTATTTAAAAAAAACGTAAATACGCGTCTAAAGTTGTTAATCAAGTGGCTGATGTTTTTTTTTTGTGTAAAAGTTTTCGTGACAGAGAAAATGGGCGGGAAACGCGGTGTCGCGCGAGCACCGCTCCGCGAGGATCCGACGTGAATTCATCTCGGGCTCCTGCGGCCTAGTTGTGTGGGGGCGTGCGGGTCGCGGGCGGGGCTATGGAGAGTCGGGAGGCGGCGGTGCGGAGTCAGCGGGGAGGGCTGCCGCGGCGGCGCCCTGATCGATCCCCCGCCCGCCCGGCCAATGCAGGCTGCCTCAAGCCGCGCTATAGGCCTGGAGCGAGGGCGCGGGGACGGGAAGCGGTAAGGATGTAGTGACAACGTTTTGGAAGCGCTGGGCAGGAAGCGCGCCTCTCGCATTGTTATCAGTACACAGGTTAACCAAGTATCCCGAAATATAGTCGGCAGTTCAATGCAAATCTTCCTTTATACGGTAGTGTTTTTTTCTTGATATTTTTATTTTCATTAGATGTATTGCATTGTTTGATACCACTTAAATATTTGTTTCCCCTACATACATGTATACTATCCCAGCGTTATCCTGTTTGGGTAGGCAGAGATTGCATGCTTAGAAAGAAAAAAAAATAATAAAATTATAACGCATAACATCCACAAATTTTCTAATACACGCATTTGAACAATAAATATTAGTATTGATTTAATATTTTCAGTAACTTTTCTCTCAAATTCATAAATACACTGCATTTAATATATTAATTTATGACAAACTTACTAAATTTAAAAATACTTTATTTTAGGGGGAAGCCATGTCACCAATAAGCTTCAAATAAAAAAACATTATACGAATTATTTTCGAGTGGATCTAAGTATATTAAGTTATGACTTACGCTACATTTTCATAATTCAAAAAAACATTGGGTTTTTCCCAAAAACACCTGAAACCGTTAGATACTTATTAAATTTAGAATTCTCAAACTGAAGTTACATGAAGTTTTTCGTAGAAATCGAATAAAAAAATATTGAAGAAATTATTTTCGAGTGGATCCAAGTATTAAGTTATGACTTCCCCTACATTTTCTTAACTTAAAAAAACACTCGGTTGTTCCAAAAAAAAACCTTAAACCGTTATCTATAATACTTAAAAAAAATAGAATTCTCGAACTAAATTTGCATGAAGTTTTTCTTAGACATCCAGATAAGGTCTGCGCTGACGAGACTGCATCTCCGACAATGCAATACAACAAATATAATTTACATTAAAAACTCGACGGTATCGACGACCCACGTGGCCTAGTTGGTAACAAGCCTGTCTTTCAGCCTCGGGGTTGTGGGCACGATTCCCGTTGGAACCCAGTATTTGTTTACAAATGATTCAGTCTGGTTTTATCTTAAGGTCCCTTAACATCTTGCTAGTTGGGTGGAAGAGATTGCCACATGGCAATTACACCGCCAAATTGTACTGTATATAATAAGTGTAGTACACTTTCAATTAAAATACTTAGAAATTTAGATATAAAACTCAGGTTATTTTATGGTTGGTTTATTATGTCAGGCTTACTTTATCTGAAGAGTGAATCTTCCAGTACATTTCGATCAATAATTTGAAATTTCGACGTCTTGAAGACGCCAAGAACCGAGAAGTTGTTTTTAATAAAAAAAAAATATATTTTATTACTCAAGCTAAATAATCTCCCTATCTCACAAGCCGTTGTAGTTATTTATTCGTTTTATTAGTTCAAATATTTAAATGCACGTACATTTATATGCAAAAAGGACGCAACGAATCACCTTTTTTGAAATATCGAAAAAGTGCAAATCGATGTTTTATGTGCAAAAATATCAAGTGCGTTAAATGCATATTTTATGGTTAAATTACGCCTTTAATTTTTTTGTTAGATATAAACCCATACAAAACTGTGAAATATTTCCTCAATTATTTGAGAATAGGTTAAAATGTCGGTAACGATCCTTTTGCATATTTAGTCCAAATATCCAAGTTTATAAAACAGTGATGGCCAACAGGTCGAACGCGAAGCAATTTTTGGTCTATCGCGGCCGTCTTCGTAACTTACAATATGGCGTGCGACGTTGCCAAATCTCAGTACGCGCATGCACTTGTCAACGCAGTAAACCTTTTTACGGCGATGGCTCGAGTATCTTTCGTGTGTCCCACAGGCGGCGGTGTTTTACGTCAATAAATTTATATTGTATCTACATAAAAATATGACTCACCATTATCCCGAATCTGAGTACTGTCGAACTGTGCGCCGATGCATTTTTTAGCTGACACTATACACACGTAATATTAGAAAATATTCTTATAACACTATTATACAAATAAAAGTATGTTTTTGGATTTTGACGAAAAGATTTATAACGATAAGTACACTGCAATAATAATATTTCTACTGTGGAAAGTGTTTGCTGGCGTGAAATGGTCCAAAACATGTTACACACAGACTCACATTGCACTCACCACACATATATCTAGATCTTTTCCTTAATTTATGTTTATGAGCGCATTCATAGCATCGACGAGAAGGCTCCGCACAGTTTTCAGTTCCTGGAATTTCTTTAGGACTGTGTGCGGCTATTATTGAACCCGATAAACCAAGATGTAGTGGATTGCTAGTGGACGGAGATGAATGGGACAATTTTGATGCTAGTTTATATTTTTCAAATATTTGTCTTATAACTGCTAAATGAAATTCCGCTAAACCTATTGTTTTTCCGGTTGTATGCTTGTAAATAAAATATGAATTTAGCATGTATAGATCAACAAAATGAAAAGCCAGCTTTCTATACCATTTTAAAGTTTTTCGAAGGCAATTTAAACTACTAAGCATCATATCGGTTTTGTCCACACTACCCATATTTTTATTGTAATCCACAATGCACTCAGGTTTTTTTTACCTGGTCGCCAGTTTTATAATTTAACTTCTCTGTTGAAATAAATCTGTCACTATGAATTGTTGTCAGCATATGAATTTCTCTCTTATCGTGCCATTTTATAGCCAACAAGGGTCCACAATGTTGAGAATCAATGTCTCCTTTCTTGGGTTTTTTGAAGTTGGGCATACCTTTACGAGATTTTCGAACGGTTCCACATGCATTTGTTTTATTGTCATGTAAAAACTTAAATAATTGTGGGCTGGTGTACCAGTTATCACACCACAAGTTGTGTCCTTTTCCAAGATAGTCATTGATAAGCGTTTTGATAACTGCACCCGATATACCCAACGATTTATCATAAATTATTTCTGTTCCATCACCGCAATACACAATTAGATCTAACACACAACCGGTTTCAACATCACATAAAACAAATAATTTAATGCCGAATCTGTGACGTTTGGAAGGGATGTATTGTTTTATCATAAGACGACCTTTGAAAACAACTATGCTCTCATCGATACACAAGTTTTTGTGAGGCAGCATGACACTTGTAAAAACTTTGCGAGTATGATCAAGCAAAAATCTTATTTTACGCAATTTGTCACCACTATTTGTTATATTGTTATTAGAAAAATGTAACATTTTTAAAATCAGTTCATACCGGTCCCTTGGCAGTCTTGCCAAAAATTGGGCTATTTAAAAGTGAGTCTGTGGACCAATGTTCCCGTATGGTTAAATGCTTATTTCGTGTCATCAACATTGTGACACCAAAGAATACATATAATTCTGGTACATTTGTATCCACCCAGCGTTGAATTCGTGATTTAGCGGAATATTCCTTACTCAATTTTTTTAAATTATAAAATTGGTTAGTCTGTTGTAACACATTTTCAATTATATTTTTATTTAAAAAATATTCGAAAATATCGAGTTCGGATGATTCTGGTGTAAATTGGCACGAGGGCAAGATGCCAGATGAAAATTCATCAAACTCGTGGATTATTGGCGCAAATGGACCTCGGCTCCATGAAGAAAATACATTTTCTAATAGTTCGTTTGGTTCCACATTGCCGCTGGTTGTTGCTCCAATATCTGGAATAATTGTATCATCCATTCTCTGCTCTTCTTCTAATGGATCAACATCGTCTTCTTCATCGGTTAATTCAAAATCTGAATCAAGTTCTACTACCGTGATATCTTCAATTTCCTCTCCAGTCAAGTTCCTTTTAGCCATATTGATAATATAAGCGGTGTTGAATTTTTAGTTATTTTAAAAATTTTATGAATTTTTCAATGGCGTATAACACACATAACATAAAAAATAACGACGATTTGAAAAGTTGTAAAAGTAAGTGAATGTTAAAATCTCTTAAAAAACAGTTTGTGTAATGGTATCCAAATCAAAGCTATAAATAAAGTGCGACAATATAAGAAGCAATAATCGAAGAAAACAATAATCCATAAACAATGAAAAAGGCAATTAATTCAATACGCAATACGCGTACTTACAAAAAAAATATCGACGCACAATACGTCATATTGATCGGGAGAAATCGTCATTAGAAACATGACCTTCAACACACCCGAACGTGTGGCGCTAAAATTTAAAATGCTTTAAATTTCGACGGCCTCGAATCGGTCTGTTTAAATCCTTCTTATGGATCAAGTACTTGAAGTTTTGATGATTTTAAAAGAAATGTCACTAAAGGACACGTTTTGTCTTAAATTCAGGTTAAAAATTTTAAAGAAGATTTAATTTTCACCGAGATATCGACACGCAAAGTTAGTGGCCACTTAAAAGGCCGCTCGCCAGGACGGCACGTATTATGTATGGGCCATTTAAGTGGTCCGTAGCCGTGAAAGAGTTAATTAGTTATTCTTTTTTAATATTTAGATATTTCTACTCCAAATAAACGTATATATGTTATTAAACACGTATGTATAAGTTTTCTTTTCCTTAATATTTCATTTCCTTAATGTTTAAGTAAATTCCTTTCATACTTATTAATAAACATTTAGCTATACCCCTGGCTTTTAGTTGGCTACTCCTGATATATAATATTCATATCAGCACTCAATACTATTTTTGACAATAAATGTGGTAGAAATACGTGCTTTGTGAAGACAATCTGGTATTACAATGAATGATGATAGAGCACGGAATGATCGGATAAAATATTACTATTTGTTAGAGACGGATAATATAAGTAGGATTCAAAATGAATAATTATATGATTCGGGCATATTAAGAGAATGAGTAGTAAAATACTAATAAAACAAATACACATTCCAGAAACAAATGGAGATAGAGAAGAATATAAATCGAGAAACAAATGAAGATAGAGAGGAATATAAACCGAGAAACGAATGGAAGGAAATACTTTATATTGTATTAAACTTTCGCTGTATACGGTACAACCTGGCGGGCTTATTGAAATGCGACAATCTCTTTCAACCAACCAGGATGTTAAATATAGCTTAAGCAAAAGCCATAATTGAACACTTGTAAAAAAATCAGGTTCCAACCAGAATTAAACACATTTAAAAAAAAATGGGTTCCAATGGGATTTAAAACAGTAACTCCCGGGTTGAACAAGTGTCTTACCAACTACGTCAAGGAGGTAATCGGATGTTATACTGAGGGAAAGGTAAGAAGTATGGGAAACAGAAGACCATCTTTGAGAAATGTATAGTTCTAGACAAGACAAGAGCTGCGTGTGGATAGAAAGGCGTGAATATATGCACTCTTCTTACCCCAAAAGAGACATAGCGTGATAGTATGTGCATATGTAAGTTTATATGACGTAATGTAAAATTGTCATGCAAAAAATGTTTATTTAAGAATAATTGTTAGGAGTATATCAAAATAAAGCAATCTGATTAACTTATAGAATACCGAGGTTATAAAAATATCCAAGTGGATCACAACGGCACGTATTAAGAATCAATCATGATAATGAAAGCAAATCACGCAACGTCAACCGGACCTTGGGAATACTGCGTTTTACTTGCACTTAATGCAATACACATGAATTACAATATAATAGTTCAGTACATAATGACGACCTCAGTGACCTAGCTGGTGGAAAACGTCTGTTTTCTGACCTGGGATTTACTGGTTCGATTTTTTTTTAATTTCACCTGGCGAGTTTACTGGCATGTGGTAATCTCTTCCAACCAACCAGAAAGATGTTTAAATGAGCCCTAAGTGAAAACCAGACTGGAATTCCATTTAAAAAAATCTGGATTCCAGCGGGGATCGAACCCGCAATCTCTCGTAACCAGCATTCTCGTATTGTATAACGCTGGTTATTCTCGGTCGAAGTCTTGATTTGGTCATAAACAGTGGTAATCAGTCTACCAAAATGGGCAGAGTCGTGTCACCATTATGGTTTTTTTTTAAATCACATTTGACACACATGATCGCTTACTGCATCGTCGCCATACACAGTACATATTTTATTTTTATGCAGTATATAAGATACAGAAAAACATGAAATCAGATGTAAAATGGTTGAAAAATAAAATCAGCTTGAAATTGATTATTGCGTTAGCTCACAGTCGCCAACATATGAATTTTATAAAAAAAATAGAGTAGCAAAAAAAAATATATTTTTGAACATATTCATTGCTTCAAGATCTCAGTATAAAAATGTTTCCTTACTTTTTTCTTATCGTGCTAATTAATAGCCATGTTTTGAGTCGAAAAAATTGAAGCTCAATCATTTTTTTTAAACAATTGACTTCTCTAATATTCAGTTGCCCTAGTCGTAGGTTCACACGATCATCTTTGTGAAATAAAATCACGAAAACATGTATTTGCGCATAGGCATTGTTGAATTTTATATCAAAAGCATGAGATACAGATTTTCAAAATCATTTGGCAACACGAGCAAAGGATCGTTTGGGGACTTTGCACTGAGAATTGAAATTTGGCTTTTTGCTATTGAGTCAAAGTGTTCGTTTCCTTTTAAAAATGTATGTACAATTCACTGTACTATTTTTTTATTTGATGTCACGATTCAATGAAGTAAAATAACACTCTTTATAAATAAAATAACACGAAAATTCAAACATTAATATGTAGCATTTTTATGTTTGAATTTTCTTGTCATGCATTACTATTCATGGCCTAGTTGAAAAGATGCCTGTCTTTCAACCCGGAGGCTCCGGTTCGATTCCTGTTGGTATTTAGATTTAAGGGTTCTTTCTACTTAAGGTTTGTTAAACATATATCTGGTTAAAGGAGAATGTCCCATGGTAATAAAACCACCAGGTTGTACTGTAGACGACGAAAGCGTTATACAAACAATATCACTGATTATATTCGAACAGTCGAATGATTTTAAAAATGTTCTTTAGATGATGTTTCAGGAGAAATAAACTTAAGTTAGCGGATAAATTAGTGACAGATGTTTATTTATCCATTGACAATTAACGGCAGAATGATTGATATTCAATTTTCCAAGAAACTGTAATACAAACATGAAACAAACACCAAGAAAAATTATAAATGGCGAAAATTTCCACAGTTAACACCAGGTCGCACACATTTTTAGTTAATGTGAAAATAAATCTTATTGGTTGTCTCAAAGAACTGATTTTTTGACGAGATATAAAATGTTGACCGGAAGCTTAAGTTACACATTAAATGACAACGTAACTGAAGAAAATAAATGCCACTTTCATATTGAAGAAATAGGAAAAACAAAATGTTTTACAGAAAACTATGAAAGCTTCGTTGTATAATAATTAAACGCAATTGTATTAAACGCAAAAAATGTCATATAAAACATGTTAACACCCAAATTACAATAGACCATTTTCGTGGCCTAGTTGGTGGGATACTTGTCTTCCGACCCGGAAATTGCGGGTTCGATTCTCGTTGAAACCCATTTTTTACGAAAGGTTTTTTTTCTATAGGTTTATGAGTATTAAACATATTTTTGGTTGCCACATAGCAATAAACCCGCCAGATTGTCTGTATACAACGCAAGTATAATATACAATCCAATAAGCTCATTATTATTTCAACTAATTGCACGCGTCGCTCAGTTTAAGCATAATTTGAACAATTATTGAGTAATATTTTATTCATAGGTTATATTTTGAAGCTCCACAAGTTCAATTCGAAACCTTTGATACGAATATTATTTATTGAAAAATATAACAAACACAGGTCTTTAAAACAATGAGAATGAAAAAAAATGATGTTATCATAGTAACATCTTTAAAAAAATCTCGGTTTTGGAACGATTTTCTTGACTCAATCAGATGTGCTTCTTATCCTTATCGATATTGGAGCAAAACCAATCAGATTTGCTTCTTATCCTTATCGATATTGGAGCAAAACCAATCAGATGTGCTTCTTATCCTTATCGATATTGGAGCAAAACCAATCAGATGTGCTTCTTATCCTTATCGATATTGGAGCAAAACCAATCAGATGTGCTTCTTATCCTTATCGATATTGGAAAACCAAAAAAATATTATTTATCTCAAAATATTCCACGTCCGCAACTTCCATACAATTCACATCCTAAATTATACCGTTTTCCTAGAGATTTATCTTCTATTTAAATTTTTGTATTTCTCAAATATTGTTATATACACTACATTAAAACCACAGTCATATATAATAATACAAAATATGAAACAAAACGAATGCTGTATAGGTTCCATCTTGCATCTGAGAGATATAACATGACGATATCCGTCGGCAAAACAAAATGTCTAACAATATCCAGACAGTCTCTTAGATGCAAATTGGTTGTGGACGATAAACCCATAGAACAGGTCATGAAGTTTAAATACCTGGGTGTGGAGATATCTAGCTGCAACGATCTGTATAATGAAGTCAAAGAACAGACCAATAAAGCAGCAGTTAACTCCGGATGCCGGATGTACACTGCTTGGGGCAATAAACACATGTTGGTGGAAAGCAAAGTCAGAATATACAAAACATGCATAAGACCTGTTATGACTTGCGGAATCGAAGCAAGAGCAGACTCTGTAAGAACGAAACACCTCCTCAGAACAACAGAAATGAAAACACTGCGGCCTATCGTAGGTAGAAACCTTAGAGAAAGGATACCTAATGAGGAAATCCGCAGAAGTTGTAACATTGAGGACATCGTGAGATGGAGTTAGCAGAGAAGAAGATTCTGGAGGGACCACGTTGAGAGGATGGACCCCGCGAGAATACATAAGATTGTAATGCACGAGATTTCAGAGGGTCGTCGACCACCGGGACGTCCACCAAAGAGAAGGAGAGAAAGTTGGACATCTTCGTCACAGGACCAAAACTGAAATCCTGTTTAAACAGATCGCAAGATCTAGAAGAAAAAGAAGAAGATGAAACAAAAGCTGGTTAGTTGAAAAAAATGCTTTAAAGGAATAAATTCGCCTGACGTGTTTGCATCAAAGTGTTAAAAAATAATAAACATAGTTTATCAACAATTATTATAAAACAATCCATTAATTATAAACAGTACAACTTGAATTTAATAGGTTTAGTGTGTTAACTTATTCTTAGTTTTGCAAATGTATATAAAAAATAATAACTAATTTCTATAGCGGGATATTTCAATTTAGAAAAAAATTATCATTTTCATATAAACTTTGTGTTTTTATAATGGAACCTCAATTAAAACTGAAGGCAAATTCAAAATAGTAAAAAAAAAACAAAAGACGTTTTTTTTTTAAATAAGAAGAACCGGTACGAGTATTCTCATTTTACGTCTCAATAAATAATTCCCAGTAGAATAAGTTTGGGGGCGAAAATTTCGTTAAGGCCGCAGCGGTGGCAAACTGCCTCAACGTTATGAATAATCAAATAATTCCGCCAAGTATTGCTGAAAAGGTAAGAAGTACCCACTTCTCTCCCGAGTACCCACTCCTCTCCCGTTTCAAAACACAGCGATTAAAATACATCAGCACCTCGCATACGAAGTAGGCAAATTGATAGATGATATTTTTTTAATGAAAATTCTAATATTTATTTGTTATTCCTAAACTTGACAGGAAACTTGTCGGTAGCGATGAGAACAAAACGCTTTAATAATGTATTTGAAACTTTTAGAAATTTGTATTACTTAAATTAAAACATTATAAAAACTGTGACTTAACAAGATAAATATGTGTTAAGTAAAGTTAAAAGGATCACGTTGAGGAGGTTTGGACATGTTGAACAGACGAGTGACGAAAGACAGACTAAAAACCTATTTTTAATGAAAACATAAATAGGATTCACTGAAGAGGACGTCCGAGAAATGTATGGTTAGACCAAGTGAATAAAATTTTGAAAAAAAGGATCGGTACTGAGTAAGAGAAACAAAAAGAACTTGTATTAGAAGATGTATTGATGTTGAGAGTGAAATTTGTCATGTAAGGGGAGTTTAACGCTTTGTCCTCTCTGCCTATCCCAACATTTCCATGTTGGGATAGGCAGAGAGGAGTATGTATATATGAGTAGTTGAAATAGTAAATCAATCCGTGTTGATTTATTTGAAGAATGCATAATATACTCGTATATTAATTTGATGCGAAAGTAATTGCAGTTTTCTAAATAATAAAATAATTTAACTTATAAAAATAATGTTTATTTAATAAATTCCATAGCATCCGTTATTGGATACAACCTTCTTCCACTTATTAGTCAATTTATATAAATACGTTCCCTATACACATCACCAGGTTTTAGAGCGAAACATTCATCAAGGTCTGTTTTGACTTCGTCCGCTGAGTTCAAATTTTTACCCTAGAGGAAATGTTGTAAGGTTCGGAATACATAGTGATCGCCATGTGCCAAGTCGAGGGATAATGGAGGGTGTAAATTTCCCATTTCAAGTCGATCACCTTTTTTGTGTGATGCATGCCACATGTGGTCTGGCATTATCGTGAGGAAAAACAATGCCCTTTCTGTTCGGTAAATGCGATCGTTTTATAATCAACGCCTGATTTAAATTGTCTAATCGTTGACAGTACTTAACGGGATTTATTGACTCGTTTGATTTGAAAAATTCATAATATAATATACCTTAATACTCCATCACAAAGATAATACAACCTTTTTCTGGCTGTTTTTTGGGGTAAAAAAAGGTGTTGCTCGAGGGGTGTGAAATAATTTTTTTTATTTTTAATCTGTTAATAATAATGGAGCGAGCGTTCTAATACGAAAGCGCCTGCGGTGTGTTTTCTAAACAGAGTTATATAAATTATCCTTATATTATTATCACGGGTCAGTCATTCATTTAAGCAATGCTGATTGTATCATAAAGAATGGTTTATGAGGAAAATAACTTCCTCAAAGACAAATATCGGAAAATGGGGTCGAAACGCTCGCCTGGCGCTACATAATACTTCATTTTACGTAAGAGTTTAGTGTTGAAATATTAATATTTATTTCCTTAAAACCCGTATACAATTTTATCCGTGAGGCGACCGACATAATACCTTTTCTAGATAATGTAAAAATTAATTCAATAAAATAAGTAAAATTAAAAAATAACATAATTACGCACTCGTCAAAAATAAACAATAGTACTATCTTTTTTGGCTGTTTAACAAAAATTCTATCAACAAAACGGAAATAATAAAGTAACTGCTGGCAAAAGATGTAGCTGCTTAGAGGTGTTCTAGGAATATGACGACCTCCCATGTCTAGTTGGTAAGACGCCTGTCTTACAACTCGGAAATTGCGAGTTCGATTCCCGCTGGTAACCTAAAAAGGTTATCACTACAGACACCCTTAACACCTTTCTGATTGGTTGACATTGATTTCCAAATGGTAATAACCCTGCCAGACTGTAGTGTTTACAGCGAAAGTGTAATGATAAATCATATTTTTAGGAAAAATCGGGTTAATCATTCAAGAAACTCGACTTACTTGAGAATCTTTAAATTTCCAGAAACCATATGAAAAAATAGATTATAAACCGCAATCAAATTATGAGCATACATACCATCACGCCATCATCTTCCTCTCGGGGTAAGCAGAGAATCCAGGCTTGCTCATATCTACATACATACGAGTATTTCGCCATTTCCACATCCATACACTTCCTCATCAAATTCCTACTATTTCTCTGACTACGTTATCTTCTTTCAAAATATCATTCACTTTATCTAACCGTACTTTCCTTTGTCTTCCACTACCACAAATTCCTTCCATTCAAATTTGCACTATATATATAACAGTAAAACTTGATATAGATATTAACAGCATATGATAAGAATAAATTAGTTTTTTATTCCTATCTAAGGGTGTTTACTTAAATTAATTTAATATTAGTTGATTAATATAAACGTTTATACACGTATACATTAATATTTACTTATGATACTGCATTTTATCTAATTCATAAATACAGTCTTCTTGTTGATTTTACAACGAAAGGTCGCTATACAGTTTTAAAAATAGCGTTAAAAACCAAACGTAAGGAACAATTTTAGAAGAAAAGTCATTTACCCTACAATTCCAACATCCACGTTGCACACGGTAAAACATCAAAATGAATCAAGGAAGAAAGTGATTACAGCAAATTCATCCTTGCGAAATACATTCCGCTAATAAGCGGTTTATTTTAATGGGCATCGTATCCGCGAGGTCCGCAGTTCCCGGCGGGCTGTGGGAGGAAGCCGAGCGTGCGCCGGCGCCAGGAGCCAGACAACAAACACTTCAGGACACAATAACTTCAGGATAAACCAGGAATTAGTAAGTCTTCGGCTTCGCTTCTGGATACCAAATTGATTTTATCCGATACGTAGAGGTTTCTGTGAAGCATTTATATTCCTTCTCCTATTGATGAGTGTTTCTTTCCCATTTGTGTTGTATCGGGCGTATGTACATTTGTCAGTTTTATTTACGTATAACTTGTAAACATTGTTGAATTATGGCTTGTTGAAAATTGTTGTATTGTAATAAAACGTGTGGTCATTACATGATTGCTACCTATGATCGGACAGCCCCTGCGCGCAATGAGCGCGTGATAAGCGTTGAGCTAGCTCAGGCTGACGACATAAGCGTTTCGATCGAGGTGCTTGCGATTGGCTAAACATAAGGGACACAAAATACATTCTTGTCTTCTGAAGCGTCATACTGTGATTTTATTTCTACAAAATTCAACTAGTTAACGAGGAATCGTATGGTACCTCATAACATATATGAATTCATCATACATACATGTTGAAGAGCGTAGCTAGGAGATAATGTTATATTCGGCCCCAGTAATCGAGTATTCAGGTTAAGAACCACTGGAGGAACAGGGAGCTCTCAGTTCGATATCATAAGTGTTTGAAATACTACTGCACGTGGACAGGCAACAATACTCGCACACGTCTTGCGTGTGCGAGTATTGTTACTAGACGATTTTTTTAAACAGACAATGGCTTTTTGTTGCTGATGCGTGATGGGATTTATAAATAGAATTAGATAAACGAATGGCCGACTCATCTACCCTAGTGCAATTGTTAGAATAAAAACGGTATAGTAAACAATACAATTTTCCTCATATACGAGTTTGACGATCCTAAGTGAGTAACTATTAACTTCCTTTATCCAATTAGAGCAAGGCTGCGAGATGATTAAACCCTTTTGCACCATGGTCGTAAAATAATCGACTGAAGCAGCTTTATGAAATATTCACTCGGAGTGTCAGCTTGTTTGATTCTGTAATTTATTCCCTTTTTTACCTCGCCGTTTTCGTTTTTATCTGCAAGCAGTGTCCCAATCAAATAGGGGTTTTATCTTAATTTCAGATGCCTAAACCCATTAAGAATTCAGCCAACAAGGAATCCTAAATTTTAATTAGATGTTTATTCAGAGATATCCCAATAAGAAGAAGTATATAACATTTTTTTAATGACAATAGGAGTACGTTTATAATGCTTTTGTTTAAAATACCTTTGACAGTAAAAAAATCATATATATATTTTGTCTACTTTTCAAGAAATGTTTTTTCCAGATAATTCTTAGACTGCTGTTGAGATCGATGCAAAGGTAATGTTTTGAAAACGAGTCCAATAATAAAAACAAAGATAAAAAATAATTAAATTTAGTCTTATGAAGATATTGTAAATGTAATTTTTTTTTAAATATTTTACATTTGATACAGACTTAGCCCCATTACATTAAATAAAATGCTTAATACAAGAAAAAAATGGATGAATTAAAGTCTAAATATTGTATAATACCAACAGAAACAACGATACTAATGCTTCAGTGTGAAGTGGTTCAGTTATGCCTACAAAGTTGATTAAGCGGCTAAATCTTCAATTTATCCAACTAAATATGGAAGATATAATAACGCAAAAAATCATTCAGTCAGGTGATTGAGTTGTGACGCATCTAAGTTCCGTTCGTGAATACGGCACCGAAAATTATCTTAATTTACGATGGCGTAAATAATTGTCAGATACCATTCACTGTATGCAAAAATATTGTAACTTTGTCAAGAATACAAAAATATTATTACTTTTAAGGCATGCACGAACAAAAGAATACTTTAACACTATTGAGTTTATCACTTTCACTCAGGAAAGCCGTAAGTTTTAAACTAAGATTTCTCGGGAGACCAAATCATACAAAATCAGACGATGGATTTATCTATGTAATACTCGTGCCTTGCCGTGACCTAAAGAGAAATATCTATTTTTGTAATGAAAAATTGAAAAAGAAAAATCCACATGAATCACCATAAACACAGACAGCTATTTTGATGAAATAATTTTCTTTATTTAATTCCAGATTAATGCACCCATGAAAAAAGAAGATTGACGACACAAAAGGGAAACCAAATGATAAGAAACTTATAGCGTTGCTTGTAAGCGTATGTATAATATGTTGTATTTAACAAACAATAACTAATGTGTAGTTTATTTTCTCTAATTTAACTTTCCACTTGAAATCGTTTCTGAATTAGCGAAGATATTTTTGGGTTTTCTGCAAGTAGTCGGAATACGAAATCTAGATAAAATTAATTGAAAACATCAAAGTAGGGATGATAACGATCGGAAAGTAATAATTAAATGAAAATAGCACCATTAGAAATATCGCTTTGGCTGCGCGAGTGAAACAGTAAAAAAAAATAGGAACGAAAATTAAGTTTCACCACAAGTCGGCCATTTGAATGCGAATATCAAATTACCTGAGACATTTTGTTTTACAAAACGTTAAAAGTATGTAGGTACATCAAATAACAAATTGTGGGTAGTAAACGTGACACTTTTTACCGCCTCTAAAGCGTAAAATTTATGGAATTTACTCTACGTCATGATAAATCATAATCAAAATTAAATGTTGATTTTTTATGTTGTGTGAATTGAAAAAATAAACTGGAGGAGATTCGCCGGGAAAATGAAAAAAATATTCAAGAACTTTAAAATATTAATATAATTCTTTAAATAACAGTTTTGGTCATTGATAATTAATCATGTAAAAAGTACATGGAATAAAATTGTAAACAAATGTCGATGGAACTTACTTTAGGAGATATGAAGATAGTAATTAATTTATTTAATATCCGTTTTCGATTGAAAACTTGTTTTAATTTAATTTAATTTCAATGTATATACGTGTTCAACCCGATGACATTATAAGAAAAAAGTTAATGATAAAACTCAAAATAATTAATAACAATGCATTCACGGGTCCATTTGAATGAATTTTTGCTTTCTTTAAAAGTGCCTTAGTAATGTGTGCAAAGACTTTCGAGGGATTCAATCTATCAAGAGCTGTAGAAAATATCGAGAGCTAAAAAATCATGCAGTAAAATAATACTGCGCGCAAGTATTCTGCTGGTCAATAATTATTTTCGAGAATAGGGCAGTAAAAATAATCTCTACTGGCGAATTTTTACAACGTTTTTTCACATGCAATAGTTGGAATTAGGAAACGAATGATGTTACCATTATATGGGGAAATTAATTATATTTTATTCGTTTTTTGTTTCATCGCCGATTTTACACCCCTATAATAGTTTAGTTGGCAGTTTAACACTGTTACAAAGACATACTATCACGACAAGGGGTTAATAATACTTTATCCCTAAGTAAGCAGAATTGGAGTAGGTAAACTTGACAATGTTTACACTAAGATTTAGGGAGAGGAAATACAAAATGCTAGAGAGATATTCGTAAAATATTTTATTTAGTTTTCTATATTAGCGCAGGTTTATCAGTATTCTTTAAAACAAATATACTGTAGAAGCCAAATGAAAAAGACAGTTGTCAGGAAATAAATGTCAGAGGCAAAAGGAGGTCGTAATGGATTAAACAGAAGTAAAACTTAATATACGAGTATATAGTATACCCTAACGTTTTAGTTTTGTTGAATTTGAAAATTAATGAGACCTTTAAACTATTTTCAATTTGTGGCATACTTGGGAAACAATATTGAAATTTTGCTAAAGCTGACGTAAATCCGGATGAGAAATGAGTAGAAATACGTCATCGATAGCGTTTAAGGATAAAGTTGATTCAACTTGACAGAATTGCGTGTTTTCAAGGCGAACGAATGATAATAAACAGTTACATCTAACAGAGAAGACGAATGAAAACATTGCTGTCAAGAAATGTACACGAGATATGTTGTATTAGAACATAATTACTCTTGGAGTGATCTTTGGCATCTATGATATACAGCGCGGCGTTAGAAAAATAAATAAATATAAGTATAAATGAACGTTAGAGAAAAGGTGCAAACAACGGATAAAAAGGCTAATTTATGACATATCCTCAATAATTTCTATGATCATTTTTCTTCGACTTCTCCTTAACGAAACGGTTCAATTGCTCGATAATAAATATACTAAATTTGTTAAGACTTCTCATCGCTAGACATACTGTCACAAAAAAAAAGAAATTGTATAAGTATGTTATTGATCGGGTTTTTATACAGAGCTATTTTATTGATACTTAATGGCTATCGTGACTTTTCGAGCAGTTCCGTTCCCCCCCGGTTGGATGTTGACTTTAAGGTGATGCAACAATGGCCGGTTTTCCTGGTTACACCGGCCAAATACTTACGGAAGTAGAAAAAAATATTTTTAAAAATGTGTCAAGGTAGACAGATACGTATTAATGTCGTGGTGCCAACTGTCCTGACCGAGGTCAAGACAATTGGAACACCATGTGCGTGGATCGGCATATAAAATATATTCTGTTGCTAATCAAGAGCAAATCACGAGAGAGCCTCGCCCTCGAATCAATTATTCTAGGTGATAGATAATTCTAACAATTGTCAATGATCGCCGTGTATTGTGGTTTGTGACAACGTATCTAAGATTAATTAATCATTAGGACTTGAACCACGTGTATATGGGCTTCAGCTTTTATTTGCTTGCATGGTCATAACTATTAAGGTGTCATAGTAAAAGCGGAATTTTATTTGAACACTAAGCCAGAATTCATAGACAAACCTTAACAACAAATCTTATCATTTTTTTATTTAAGAAATTAGTATTTAACGTTAAATCTCCTACGAGGTTCGAATCTGAATACAAATCATGAAATGTTGAGGTTAGAAATTAGTATTTAGGTAGGACTATGAATTCAAACTTAGGAATTATGTTTCACAAAATATGAACTTATAAAATGGTATTTAATGATAAAATTACGACAAATCAATACTAGTACTATTTATCAGTATTCGAAAATAATTAAACTAAAAAAATTCTATAAACTATTTTTTTACAGTAGACAAAGTTAAATGGCAGGACTGAATCTTGTTATATTTCTGAAATTAGAATAATACCGAATAAAATCATAATAAAATATACAAATGGATTGATAGATCGATCTTATTGATTTTATAACAAAATAAGTGAAAAGAATCGGACAGTTCTGAATCACGCAAACATCTCATGACCATAGTTACATCTCAAGTATTGTATAAATATATTCAAATTATTGATAATGATAAATTGACGTCTTGTAGCATTCATTATTATGAAAACGTAATGACATAAAAACAGAAATATTATATCATTATTGAAAAAAAGCATTTCGAAGAAAATATAATCCATTTATTTTACGTGTTTACTAAAAGTAATGAAATGTGAACTGGCATCATCCCAAAGAAACGTTGCTACAATATCGCTTTGAGAAACTTGACTCCGCTCCAAATCGGGAATAATTCGCCCACAGACATAACATAACATAGATATCGCCGAGGAAAAGATTTTCTGCGCAATAAAAAATATCCAGAAAGCACCGTAAATTGCCGAACAACATTTATAATGACCTGTAACCACACAGAACTCTTGCAAACAAAAATTAGCGACCCATAGGGAATTTTAAAGTTTTCCCCGTCTCCCGTAATGATCCTGACAAATTTGGTCTTGTTATTTTATATTCGTATCCGGTCTGTGGTTAAAGCTTTAAAATGTTATTATTGTGTTTTTCGATATCAAAGATTTAGAATAAATGTACTAAAAAAATCTTAGACAAAAACTTACTTGGATACACATTGAAGTTATGATATTGAACCGAATTTAGAATAAATCTAACATATAGTATATTATTACATATGGTATATTGAATACAAATATTATATTAACTATTTTATACACATAAAAAAGTTTCTGTTTAAAGGTATAAAGAAATAAAAGTTGTTCTCACTAGTACATTATTTTTTCTATATCATAGTCAATGTAGAAGAACTGGAATGGCATAAAATGCGATGTCAAAGCTGGAAAAGATATGTAAGGGCAGAACCATCCTTGTCACTACAAAAATGCGCCTAGTTTAGTGTCTGCTCTTCGCAATAGATGTTACATGTATGGGGCAAAGGATTCTGAGATAAAGCGAGAGACTTAGAATAGACGCATTTGAAATGTGGTGCTGGAGGATGGAAGGATGTTACGAATTTCATGGACAACAAAGCGAATTAATGCCTCCATTCTCGAAAAAATGAAAATCATCGACAGATTGTCGACAATATGCCTTCGGCAAGTCCTCCAATTCTTTGGACACATTGCTCGTGGCAAATTAGAAAGTTTGGAGAGGCTTGTGGTTACTGGAAACGTGAAAAGATGACGCACAAGAGGAAGATTCCCAATGAGTTAAACTGACCAAGTGAGAGACGCAACTGGACTACACTTAACAACTGCCCTTCGAGCCGCGGAGTGCAGAGATGGATGGAGATGAACGTCAGAGGCTATCGTGGGAGTCATGATGCTCAGTAATGAGGTACACGACAGGATGATGATGACAAAATGTATAACCCTCCCTTCCAGGTTATAGTGTTCGCATAAGTAATAACTATATTGTTCACAAAGAACTCTCATTAGGGTAAATTGGGTTTATTAAAAACTATATTGTTAAAAATTTCAAACATGCATACAAAACATCGATTTAATATAGTTCGATTAGATTGATTTAATACAATTCATATCAAATTCGTTATTTTCTTTATTAACGAAAAAAAAATAATGACATTTTAATAAGCAATTACAATTTAGAGATTTTAGAGGTGACAAATATCCTTTGTGTAAAATCGCGATCAAATGTATCTAATAAAATTGTAATAAAAACAGGCCATACTATATTATATTATAAAAATAAGACGACCAATAAACAAAAAAATTAAAGAATAACCGAAAAAAATCAGATAAATAATAACAGATTTTCGTAAAATAAAAAGAGAAAAGAATCTTTTGACAGGACAAAAGTTATTCGATACATTTATTTAATTATCAATATTCGAGTGTCTGTTTTCATTCATTTTACAGCATTATGCTAAAAATAAATCCAATATTTGCAACAAAAAACTCGGTACTAAATTTAAATATTGACAAATCATCATTTATACATATTAGAAGCCAAGTGTATATATTATATAATTCGCACGATACGAATCATCATAAATGATTACGTCCATCTAACAATTAGCGAACGAGTGTTTACTAAATTGCAACATGCACTGCAACAGTAGGGGGACGTTGATAGATCTGGCGACTAACGCGTGAACGATACCACAAGGAATATCTGGTGTCAGATTTGTGGGAGAACGATGTCCTATTCTACAGATACATACATCTTGTGCGGCTTTAGTGAACGGGTGTGGAAATTGCACAATGATTTTGACGTTAAATTTACTTTTAACGAGAAACTTTGTAATGTAGGTCAGTACTTAACATATTTGAAAAGGATACTTGAAACACGGTCAACTAAAACAAAATTCACAAGTAGAATATAAACATTAAATTACATAAAAACCGTTCCTTTCGATCTCATTTTATATACAAAAATATTCTAATTTAGGATTGGTAATATTTTCACGGTAAAATGCAATAATCCCTCTTTTTGATATACATATATTTAACAATTGTAAAAAACGAATTCCATATTAAAACAATATAGTAAAGAATGGTGAAAAATATACTATTTGTATTATTATAATTTCGTTTTATACAGTACAATCTGGCGGTCTTATTAGTATGGCAATCTCTTCCAATCAACCAGAAAAATGTTAAAGGCAATAAAAACCAGAGCGTAATCCTTATAAAAAATCTGGGCTTCAACGGGAATCGAGTCCGAACCTTCCCCCCCCCCCCCCCCCCCCCCCCCCCCCCCCCATCTCCCCACCACTGAAGCATACGTTATCTAAAGAAAGAAAAATCCACTTCTTACATTTTCACCCCCTAATATCATATAGAATTTTACTTAAGGAACTATGCGGAGAAATAATAAAAAGTTAACCATAATAGATTCATTACGTTTTGTCTCTCCAATGACGACATCCATTATTTGTGGTATGCAGGGATTGTGTGAATCTCGGTAAATAATATTTAATATAATACATCTACGGCATGACATCTTCACGGCTCCGGCAGTCCCGTGACAAATCATCCTATTAGTGCGTCCATTCTTCACGTGATTCTCTCCGGCTGCGATATTTCCAACGCTTAAAACATCCGAATGAATAAATGGAGGTCTCGTACTCCCCTGCGCAGTACTTAAAACTGAAAGCAAACCCTGAAATAATTTTGAATAATAAGGTCGTAATATAAAAACAACGAAACAAGCGGCCCGTGCCTTGCTATGACCTTTATGCTGACGTAAGTTATGATGCCTAGTAGACATAACTCCAGAGGAGTATAATACGAATATTATATTGTATTACCGTTTGGTGTAAAAGTACCATACAGAAATGTCACAAACACCTTTCCTTTTTTTTCGTATGGTCCCTTCAACATATCCGAATTGATGATTCGAACATATTAAAATGCGTCGAGGAAAACAATATCGTCTCATCACAGTAATCGAGTCTTCCAGTTTAAAACACTGAATTAGGCATGGCACTCGCGGTTCGTCATTTATTGCACGTGAAAAGACAACAACGTTCGCACACTTTTCCATATATCTCACAGTTCCTCATCGTGTGGGTTGGCAAAAACGACCTCAACAAACTCTCAAACTTCTAACGTGTGGGAGGATTGTAACCAGACAACTCTTAAACTAAACTGGGACCCTTTTTTTGGTACTATCAGGAATCGAATCCGAAATCCTGGGGTGGAAGTCGAGGTTCTTACCAAGTAGGACACGGAAGTACTTTTTAAAATCTATAATACTTATTATAGACTTAGAAGAAAAAAAAATTATAAAAACCTCTCGCAATTCAAGAGAAAATAAATATCGATATATTGCAATAGACGACCTCTGTAGGTAAAACGTATGTCTTCCTGCCTGGGCGTCGTGGGTTCGATTCCCATTAGAAATCAGATTTTTTTTAAAATCCGGGTTCCTCTTTCTGGTTGGTTGGAAGATATTGTCACATGGCAATAAGCCAGCCAGGTTGCATTGTACACAACGGAAGTGTAATACAATAAAATATATTAATATAATCAGTCATGGTTTGACTTAATTTTTTCTGTTAATTAGCCGAGAAATTTTTAATAATGATTCAATAAAACGAGAATTCCTTAATGATCTCCCGCAATTGATAAGATGTTAATTTGTCAATCGTGGAAAGTCAAATTCCGTAATTGATTTCAATTTCAGATGAATTACATAAACTAATTTGTATAATTATTTTAGCAGTTTACTTCAAATACAGTCAATTACTTCAGATACTTTACTTTCTATTCAGGCGTTTTTTTAGAATTGAACTTTTTTATGAATTTTCTAAAAGCAAACTTTTTGCGGTTTATAATATTGATAATGATGGCTACAGCTTGTCTTTCGTAAATCCAAGTTCGACCTATTTACGATACAGTCTCGTTTCCTCACTTCATGTTTTTTAGTACTCTTAAGTAATCAATTGAAACAAGGAAAGCGCTACTGACGCTACCGACGCTACCGTGGCGTCAATCCATTAATAGATTGTCTGATAAATCATATTGACTGAATTGACCTCTGACATGCTAATATGGAAAAAGTATATCACTCGTGAAACAAACAATGTACAATAATCCAATGAGTGATATTTTTTTTTGTAGAGGAGTTCCTTCGAAAACTTCAGTTATACTAATAATATTAGCACATTATTTTTATTTTTTTTAATTGTATTATTACACATGACAAGAAATATACACAATTTGCGAAAAAAACAACAGGTAATTTGATTTGGACATACAATTTTGATGGATCTGGGTTTGTTGCCTTTCATTTGTCGTATTCCCAGTAAACTAGGATTTTGCCTGTATCTCACTGAGGATATTTAGCATGAAAAAATAAATCGATACTTCTTTCCGATTTTTGATTACACAAAAACCAAATCCCGTTGCACGCTCTCATCAACCTGATAAACAGTGACACTCAACTACAACTGGAAACATCTTGCGAAATTCAAGTCCTCACACATCATCACTCCAGAAAGACCAAAAGTATTCATCCCACAATATACCGAACACAATCATAAGAATAAAAATAAAAACAAAAATACACAGAAACACAAACACAAAAACAACCAAAATTAAACAACAAGAAGAAACACACATCCACGAGCTCACACAAATCTTTTCCACTTTTCCACTTCATCACTTCATTCATCCTGAAAGCCCAAGTACTCAAAATCCTGTCGCAATAACAACCACGCTCCGATCGACTGTCTAAATGGTTTTCCTACGTTTACCTTTATTGAAGTCGGCACGCCATTGTATGTAATGGGAGCCAAATAAGCATATTGCCTTTGGGCAAAAGAGGTTTTAACTCTAGGGATGGTGAACATTTCATTAGTTGTCATGCGTGTCATGTGTGTCTGCTGAGTCTGCATCTTCCCCTCCTCTCGATGGTAGTGCCAGAGAATGGATTTGAGATGTAAATTAGCTATGTTCAGGACCTGATACTCTCTGAAAAGCTCCGCCGTGGGATACCGAGCAGGAAGTTTATTAATTATTTTCACGATCAATTTTTGGGAAACCTGCAATATGTGTTTTTGGGTATTATATTATAAATGATTTGTTTTATTTTCTCCTTTTTTCGCATATTTTTTACTCATAAATGTGTATGTGAAATTTTGTACAACATTTTAAGAATACGAATTCTACACAATGATCGTAAATAGATGTCAGAAGTATCCTATCCTTACATGACTACATTTAATCCTACACGGCAATTCACACTTAAATATAAATATATATATAGATGTCAGAAGTATCCTATCCTTACATGACTACATTTAATCCTACACGGTAATTCACACTTAAATATAAATATATATATAGATGTCAGAAGTATCCTATCCTTACATGACTACATTTAATCCTACACGGCAATTCACACTTAAATATAAATATATATATAGATGTCAGAAGTATCCTATCCTTACATGACTACATTTAATCCTACACGGTAATTCACACTTAAATATAAATATATATATAGATGTCAGAAGTATCCTATCCTTACATGACTACATTTAATCCTACACGGCAATTCACACTTAAATATAAATATATATATAGATGTCAGAAGTATCCTATCCTTACATGACTACATTTAATCCTACACGGTAATTCACACTTAAATATAAATATATATATAGATGTCAGAAGTATCCTATCCTTACATGACTACATTTAATCCTACACGGTAATTCACACTTAAATATAAATATATATATAGATGTCAGAAGTATCCTATCCTTACATGACTACATTTAATCCTACACGGCAATTCACACTTAAATATAAATATATATATAGATGTCAGAAGTATCCTATCCTTACATGACTACATTTAATCCTACACGGCAATTCACACTTAAATATAAATATTGGGTGTACAAATAAGTCACCGCCGTTTGACAAAAGTTGGCGCCACCAGTAAGTTATGGTTAAAATTGTCAGATGTAAAATGTCATTATCGTAAGGTTGGACATCTGTCAACAACATGACCTTGAAATATTAGTGAATTTTTATCAGTATAACATATTTTTTTGTGTTCGAAAATGTCAAGTTTTGAGCCGAATAAGCGTCATTTGCGGGAACTTTTGATTTACTTCTTCAATTTGAAGAAATCTGCAGCTGAGGCGCATCGATTGCTTGTAGAAGCATATGGTGAGGCTGCCTTAAGTGAGAGAAGTTGTCGTGAGTGGTTTCAAAAGTTTAAGAACGGTGAATTTGACATCGAAGACAAAGAACGTAGCGGAAGGCCGAAAGTGTACGAAGACGCGGAATTGGAAGTATTATTGGATCAAGATTCGTGCCAAACGCAAGAAGAACTTGCACTTACATTAGGAGTGACTCAACAAGCAATTTCACATGGGTTGAAATCATTGGGAATGATTCAAAAACAAAGAAATTGGGATTCATATGAACTGACACGGAGAAACTTTGAATGCCAATTTTCCACATGTGAAATGCTGCTTGCCAGGCATAAACGAAAGGGTTTTCTGCACCATATAGTCACTGGTGATGAAAAATGCATCCATTATGATAATCCAAAAAGGAAGAAATCATGGGGATCCCCTGGTCATGCTTCAACATCTACGGCTAAGCCAAATATTCATGGAAAAAAACTCTTGTTGTGTATTTGGTGGGATCAGCTTGGTGTCGTGTATTATGAGTTGCTCAAACCGAATGAAACCATTGCTGGGGCTGTCTACCGAACATAATTGATGAGATTGAGTCGAGCACTCGAGGAAAAGCGCGCCCACTACTACGCCAGACACGACAAAATTATTCTCCTGCATGATAATGCTAGTCCACATGTTGCGGCACCGGTCAAAACCTATTTAGAAACACTCAATTGAGAAGTTTTACCCCACCCGCTGTATTCACCAGACATTGCTCCTTCTGATTACCACTTGTTTTGATCGATGACGCATGGCCTGTCTGAGCAGCACTTCACATCATATGAAGATAACAAAAATTGAGTCGATTCGTGGATAGCCTCAAAAGATGATGATGATGACTGACGCGGTATTCGTATGCTGACAGAAAGATGGGGAAAAGTAGTGGCAAGCGATGGGTACTACTTCGAATAAAACATGAGGTTCCGTTCTTTCACAATAAATGCCCATTTTTTTATAAAAAACGGCGGAAACTTATTTGTACACCTAATATATATATATAGATGTCAGAAGTATCCTATCCTTACATGACTACATTTAATCCTACACGGTAATTCACACTTAAATATAAATATATATATAGATGTCAGAAGTATCCTATCCTTACATGACTACATTTAATCCTACACGGCAATTCACACTTAAATATAAATATATATATAGATGTCAGAAGTATCCTATCCTTACATGACTACATTTAATCCTACACGGTAATTCACACTTAAATATAAATATATATAAAATACATACTAAACCGGGTGGCGACCTCTGTTGCCTAATTTATAAGACGATTGTCTTCTACCTGGGGGGATTCAAGTTCGATTCCTGACAGTACCAACAATTTTTTTTTAAATATTCCAGTCCAGTTTAAAGAGTTCGTCTGGTAACAATAGTCGCATATGCTCGAGTTTTGTTCCCTTTTAACATTAGATAGTTTTTATAACGCACATGATGATGAACTGTGAGTTACGTGCCTACTACAATGTTTTTTTAACTCAAATGTAATTATTTAGGTTAAAAGCAAAATTGGGCATCAACATGTCCGCATCACCGATTCGAATATGTTGAAGGGTACCATACGAATGAATGAATGAACGACATACGTGACCTAATTGGTAAGACGTCTGTTTTGTAGCCCCGGGGTTGCAAGTTCCGTTCCACTTTGAAACCTGATTACTATAAAAACGATTCATGTATGGTTTTCACGTAAGGTATTTTTAACATTTATCTGGTTGGTTGGAAGAGATCGCCACATGTCAATAAGCCCGCCAGGTTGTACTGTATACAACGAAAATATAACACAGTTCAATGAATAAACTAAACCGAATACACGTAAATGTGTACTGTCTATTCTGCTTGGTACCTACAGGGCTAATGGCGGAAAACATTCCGTAACTCCGAAATTTAGGATAATTGCTTCTGCTTAATTCAACATTTACAATAGAGCTACATGAAAAGTCTGCCCAGCTTTCGATGGATGCGGAAAATACAATTTCCCAGTCTGATTCCGGGTGATTATAGAATTCCTCAATCAAAAGGCGGTCAAATGTTAGGTACAACCGATGGAGTGAATAATTTTCCTTATTAGAATTAAACTATTGTAGTAATAACCCGTCATTGACAACGAAAGTATTTTTTTTCAATATGACGCTATTCTTTACCATGTTTGTGCTTGCTTCATGCGGTTGTATAACTGCTTCTCTAGTCTCGCTTGCTCGTTGTGATTGACCCTATAGTCTCTTCCTTTTAGCGTATGTGACTCTTTTTGCAGCAATGATATTAATTTAATCCATAATAATAAGTCTGCAGTACTTGAAATAAAAACTTTATCTTTCAGAAACAATAAAAACTTACATTACAAAGTTATTTTTATACAAAATGACGAGCTAAATGCGTTGTCGGAATGAAAATTATTTATAATAAAGTAGAATTTGAAAAAAAACGAAACTTAGAACTGAATATAGTATATACTCGTATATCTTATTGACAGAAAACTTTAGATAAACTGATAATAATCAAATTCATTAATTTACATAGCAACAGTATAGTGTTAGAAAAATCTAATAATTAAGTGTTAGAATAATCAATCATTCTCACTCATTATAAACTACTTTCTCGTTTTAATACTTAGATTTCTCTGTTCAACGGTAAAGTCATATCTTCTTAATAAATACATTATTTGCCATTGTCATTTTATAGCTTTAAATCATGTAAAGAAGTAGCAGCTGTCAAATAATATTTTAACAATAGAAATGTCTTAACTGAGACATAAATATTAAACCATAAGAATGCCAATGCCTAATGTTACATACGAACATGAGTACAATCGATTTAATATTGTATGGATGAATGATGATGTTCATTTCATTTAAGAATTCTTTAATAACCAAAAAATTGAATTGATCTCGTTTTGGTTTTGTAATACGACGGCGACAGAAGTGATTATATTCTTGATGTAAAAAAAACCGAATATTGTCATCATTTACACGATCCATTTCCAACATATTACGTATTAAGTATAGGGTGAGAAACATCCCCACTGGAGTCTTGCTCGCATATCAAGCAGAGCACGACAGCGAATATCTCATCTAGGTTGCCATTTACACTGTTTGATTCAGCACAATTTGCCGTATCAACATCGCCTTGACAGTGCAATAAAATGTATTGTAATACTTCAATACTTCAGCAAATAAAATACACATTTATCACGAAATATTAGTTAAAGGTTTTAAACAAACGAAGCGCAATTTTTAGTTAATAAAGACTCGATTACTGGGGTTGAAAAGAATATTGTCTCCCAGCTACGTTCTGCAACATGCCCGTGTGATAAATTCATGTGTGTTATGTAGAGGGGTACCATACGAATAAATCAGCTAGATTTATCGTAGTCATTGAAAAGTCTCAGTAGATACTAATTTGTCTACTGTACATTGTATTGTTTACATTTCGCCGTGATTCAAAATCAAATTAAATATATATTTCATCGTTTCAAGCGTCTCAATTCAAGGCTACCTTCAATAAAAAAATTAAAATAAAATCAATTAAAGCCTGTTTTAGATAAAATTTTCCCTGAAACATGAGTATTTTTGTAATATAGAAAATTTCACGTCACTGAAATCAATCAAATATATCCTGAAGCATTCTACCGGATTACTTGACTCGTACGAGTATTTGGATGAATTTATTTTCGAATGAAAAAATATTGAATAATATTAAGCGTGCCCCGTAGCAAAATGAGGAATCATTCCTTTCTAAAGTTGTTCGTGAAGGGAGAGGCAAGGATGTACATATATTGGGATACGCTGGGATTCAAGTTATTTTTACAATATTTCCAAAGAATGTTATTTTCGCAATGATGAATATAACTGCATATTCGTACATAAAAATATAAATGTAAGAACAAAGTAATGAAAGAAATTTTTCCGATTTTTTTTTCGGTCCAAATTTTCCTCCAAAAATTGATCAATTCGCATTTAACATTTTCGAGAAAAAAGTGAAAATAAATTATATGTCACATTTCAAACTTTTTGTTTAATGAGTTGTGTGAAATATGTATAAACTCTTTAAAAATGATTTTTTTTCTTACAGCAAATTTATAGTAGAAGTGTAATTTTTCTTTGAAAATTTTCTGTGTGAATCGAAAATAATACTTGGAATAATAGAATTAAATATAATAAGCCACCCCCATGAGGAAGAATTCCGCCCTCTCCTGTCCTGGTGTAGCTGCAAACACCAGCACCAGCAACTCCAGTGCGTGGATCACTCCACGCAATGGAGTTAAACAATCAACTCCAGTCCCGGCTCAACCGCTACCGAACCAAAACCGATTCGAGGCACTTCCGGAGGTCGGAGACGCCCCTGGAACACCTGGCTTCCGAGCGCCAGTAAAGAGGATTACCTCGAAGATCCCACCGGTAATTATTACCTTAGGGGACAAAACACATGGCCAGATAATAAATCTGGCCAAATCTTTTACAAAGGCGGGCATCACGCTCTCCTACAGAGGCAGAGACCGTGCAGCTGTCAACTGCTCAACGTTGGAGGACCACAAAACTCTCGTGGCTGGCCTGAGACAGACCCAGGCACCCTTCCACACGTTCACCGCGGAGGTGGAGCGCAGCAAGCGATCCGTCATCAGGGGCCTCCCAGAGCTCCCGGTAGAGGACATCGCGGCTGATCTGGCCGCCCAAGGGTACAAGCCTCTCCGGGTTTTCAGGATGAAGACCAAGGGTGCCCCGCTCTATACGGTACTCTTCCCAAATGCCACAAACATTGAGGCTCTTCGGACGGAAGTGACAGTGATTAACTACTGTCGCGTCCGCCTGGAGAAATACAAGAACGGTGGCAGGGTAGGCACCCAGTGCTACCGCTGTCAAAACTTTGGCCACGCATCGGCGAACTGTAACCACACAGTCCGATGCGTGAAGTGCCTGATGGCGCATGCCACTACCGACTGCCCCAAGAAAGAGCGGGACACCCCTGCGGCCTGCTGTAACTGCGAGGGTGCTCATCCGGCCAACTATGGTGGTTGCCCCCGCCGCCAACAATACATATCCAGCCTACATAAAAGACGCAGCGTACCGGCTCCCCGGATGGACCATCGCTCGTGGAGCCAGGTAGCCAGCGGTACTCCAGCCTCACCACCTCACCTACCAGCCTCTCCTATAGCCCCCCTTTCTACTCAAACCCTCCTCCCTCTTCGTGCTCAGCCCCTGCCCCCGCCCCCGATTAACACGTTCACAAACGGAGAGAGCGAGCTACTCGCCATCATGCGCCTTGTCATCGGAGCTCGGAGCAGGCTCGCTTCTTGCACCACTAAGCTCGAGAAGACTATGATCTACCTCGAGATCATTGAGCAGCTCGTAGGATAAGCGTGATGACGAGTTTCTCTGGAATGAAAGTGCTCTGCTGGAATGCTTACAGCATGCAGCAGAAGATCGAGGAGCTGATGCTGTTGGTGAACAATTCAGGTATAGATATTGTGCTTATAATGGAAACTTGGTTAAAACCTGTATCTCGTGTGAGAGGCACCGGTGGCTTCACCATCTATAGATCGGATCGCGTTTCCGGTAGAGGTGGAGGCACCGCGATCCTCATCCGAGACACTATCCATCATACCCAACTCCTCACGCCCGCCCTGACAAACTTGGAGGCTACTGCCATCAGCCTCAAGGTTGACAGGGAGACAGTCACAATTGTGGCAGCATATTGTACCGGCTATCGTTCACTTCTGGAAAAGGACATCGAGGCAGTGCTGGCCTTGGGGCCCAAGGTCATCATGGCCGGGGACTTCAATGCCAAGCACCGTTACTGGAACTGCTTGAGAGCTAACCCGAACGGAACGACGCTGTACAATTATATGGAAAACCACAACTGTCAAATACTCTATCCAAATCAACATACCTGTTTCACCAACCCCCGTAGCCCTTCTACACTGGACATTGCCGTAGTCAAAAACTACCCTAACATCTCTGGCTTGACTGCTCTAGAAGCTCTCTCGTCAGACCACCTCCCAGTCTACTTCACATTGGGAGTGAGGCCGATTGCTAGCCTCAGGGAGCAGTACGACTACGCCAATGCTGACTGGAAGGGTTACAAAGCCTACCTCCACAACCAGCTCTGCCTATCACCAGAAACTCTGGTGAGCCCACAGGACATCGATACCGCGATAGATACCATCTCCACCTTCATCCATAATGCCCGTGATGAAAATGTTCCCCTCAAAATTGTCACTCCATACAAAATAACTCTTACTCCTCATATCAAACTCCTTATATCTCTAAAAAACAAACAAAGACAGACTTACAGACGTACACTAGACAAACGTGACAAAACATTTCTAAACGTCCTCCAAGATGAAATCAAAAAAGAAATCCGCCTACTTAAAAACCAGCTATGGCAGAGAAAATTGGCAGCTCTAGAACCGGGTAACGGTACTCTCTGGCGAGTCGTCAAGGGTATCAAGTGCTCGTCTCAAAGCATACCACCTCTGCGCACAGCCTCAGGGTTGGCTGTTTCTGGCAGTGACAAGGCTAATGCCTTGGCGGACGCTTATGAGAATACGTACTCAATCACTTCCAACCTTGGAAATGTTGATGTCAATAAAGCTGTCGAGGACACTCTCACCAGCTTTGCTTACTCCCCGACCAACCAAAACGAGGTGCAACTTTGCACCCCGTCCGAAATTGGTCGTATCCTTGACAGACTTAAAACACGAAAAGCACCCGGTCCCGACAATATACACAATAGCCTTCTTAAACAGTTACCACTCAAAGCGAGGATTTTTCTTACTAAAATAATAAATGCCTCACTCCTTAATGGCTATTTTCCGAGTATTTGGAAAGTAGCCAATATTGTTCCTATCCACAAGCCAAATAAACCTACCGAAAATCCAACTAGCTACAGGCCCATCAGCCTTCTTCCAGGTCTTGGCAAGATCCTTGAGAGAGTGGTTGCCTCAAGGCTAGTGTTCCATCACGAATCCAATAATACATTCCCTCATGAGCAATTTGGATTTAGAACAAGACACAACACGGTCCAAAAACAGTTAAGATCCAAATTACTGCGAAGAACCACAAAAACACTATTGTACAGGACCCTGATCAAACCAGTCCTCACATATGCCTCTGAAACCTGGGTGATGACAAAACACACTGAAGGGTCCATCGCAGCATTTGAAAGAAGGGTTCTTAGGACAATATACGGCCCAGTGAGAGACCACAATGGTTGGCGTCGTCGATATAACCGAGAGCTATATGATATCTATAAAGAGCCCGATGTGATCAGGTCCGTCAGAGTAGGGCGCTTGAGATGGGCTGGTCACATAATCAGAATGGACGACGACAACCCTACAAAACGCCTCACGCTCTCAGTAACACAGGGACGTAGAAGACCAGGAAGGCCCAAAATGCGATGGATGGACAGTGTCAACACGGATGCATCGGTGTTGTCAGTGAGAAATTGGAGAATAAGGGCATCAAACAGACAAGAATGGAGGAAGCTCCTGGATTCAGCCAAGGCCCACCCAGGGCTGTCGAGCTTAGGATAATAATAACAACACGGTCCAGCAACTTACCCGTGTCGTGGAAGACGTGTCGATGGACTTCAATAGGAACAGAAGTACTGGCATGGTACTGCTGGACCTCGAGAAGGCTTTTGATACTGTCTGGCATGATGGCCTTCTTCACAAACTTCTCCTCACTGGCACTCCACTCTATCTCGTGAAACTACTTCAATCCTACCTTTCCAATAGAAGTTTCACAGTCACCACTCATCATTCTACGTCACCCGCCAGGCCCATCCCTATGGGTGTCCCCCAAGGCAGTATACTTGGACCATGTCTATTTAACATTTACACACACGACATTCCTACTCCCCCAAACTGTAAACTCGCACTCTTTGCTGACGATGCGGCATGCTACGCATCGTCACTCAAGGTGGATCGAGCTGGTCGCCGTCTTCAGATTGCTCTTGAGATCCTTGAGAAATACTACCAGGACTGGAGGCTCAAAATCAATGACGCCAAAACTGAGGCCATCATGTTCTCCCGAAAAATCAAGGAAAGAGTGCCGTCGATGCCCTTATTTATCGGTGGTTGCCTGGTTGAGTGGCAGGAAGTGGTTAAATACCTCGGCCTGCACCTTGACCGGCGACTGACGTGGAAAACCCATTTGAATACCATCAGACAGAAGGGTCACAAGGGCATAGGGGCTATCAGTTCGATATTTCATCGACGCAGCTTCCTTTCACCCAAAAATAAGCTCCTCCTCTATAAAACCCTTATTCGTCCTATCTTGACCTATGCTGCACCCGTTTGGGGTAGTGTGAGCAACATGGATCACCTGAAACTCCAGAGAGTGCAGAACAAGGCATTCAAGATATCTTTTAACACCCAACCAAGAACAAATCTTACCCGACTTCACGCTGAACAGCGAGAAGAAACCCTACAACACCACATTCTCGCTTGGACCGTGAAGTTCTATAAAAGCCAACAAAATCACAGAAATCCCTTAGTCGCTGCCCTGGGGGCTTACGAGAGTAAATCCGACCTACCCTTCCGTTATAAGCACAAGCTCCCGAAGCATTATCTGTTGCCTGACTAGTCCACCTACAGTATTAGCTGGGACGACCAAGGTCTGAGTGAATGTGATGGAATACAAGTAGCCTGAACGAGTGGACTTGTTTTTGCTGAATAATTAGTGTAAGAATTGTTATCTAGTTATAAGTAGTATGTAGGTGTTAATTATTTCTAAGATCTCATATATTAAGATTGAATAAATAAAATAAAATGATATGTAGGAAAATAAGATTAAATAAGTTCATAAATTATAACATATAATTAAGATTAGTTAAGTAATAAATTTGTATATAGGTATAGCCTTGACAAATGTTTGTATAATAATTTACTTGTTTAATAAAAAAAAAAAAAAAAAAAAACATTAATTGTCTTGAAAATGCCCCTGTCAATTTATTTAACTTCCGTATTCTTTCGTGACCCAGTTCTAGGAAAAAATAATTCATTTCAAAATTTCGTTAATAATTTCTTTGTTTTTGTCGTTAAAATATTGTGAAAGGAGATATTTATCAAGATATTTTAAATATTCAAGCTCAGATAAAGTAGGAGAAAAGAATTTCAAAATTGACATTTTTATAAATGAAATACTTACTGAATCAAATCGAGAATTATTTAAATACTAAATAAAATAACATCGCAAAGGTAAAACAAAATGTATAATACCTTTCATTTTCGGGACTTAGATAATTGTCTCACACAAAATTTGACAACAAATAATGATACAATATTTTTTTTGTACCGGGTACACATGTTATTTACCTAAAAAACCAATATAAAAAAAATTGTGTAATATTTTTGCATTTGCGTTTCTAGATTGTCGATGTCTTTCAACAAGTACGTGAATCTGATATACATTTCCATTCTGAGCGGCGCGGCGTGGCGTGGCGTGGCGTGGTCCTCTGCTATATCTGGAACTTGGTGCACCATCTATATGTTATTCATCCTTTCTGGCTCTGGACCATGCTGAATGCAACGCTTAATGAGGATATTGTAAACTCCTTTTTTTTAGTCCGTCCATCTTTTAAGACACCTTCCACTTGCTCGTTTTTCGTCAATTGACCCTGTGATCACCAGCCTCTCCAGACCATCCTTATTCTTTATCTTCCTGGATGTTGTCGTAGTAAGTAACCGTAAGTCTTTCGGTAATCTAATACTTGGATGATATATCAATATGTTGGTACGCCTTGCGGTCTATGGGATACTGACCATTCGCCGCCTTGAGCACCACATCTCGAAGGCTCCAGCGTGTTTCTTTCATTATTTTTCATCGTCCATTTTTCCAATATATGATATAAAGTGCTATGGAAAATACGAAATACTTAACAAGACGGATTTTGGTTACTAAACATTGGTATTACAAAAACTTACAGTTACAACGCTTGATTAAATCTGAAACAAAACACGTCTCCTGTTTGTATGAAAGAAGTTTTAAGCATTCGCGATGGAATCCAGAGAATATGATAAATTATTTACGATATTATACATACATAAAAAAATCGGTTTACACGTCAACTTGTCAATCAACAAAAGTTTATAATACCCTGTGAAGTTTATCGTGGTAAAATATCCCTCCAGTAGCAGATACCCAGGTTATGTAAGCGCCCGGGGCGTGCTCCCGCACGGCACTGAAAGGGATTCCTCACGGGTTTTAGGTACTGGGCCGAGAAAAATGATTCGCGCAAAGGCGGTTTTGTCGAAAGACAACTTATTGCTTAAGACTTCGACGGTACAAATTCGAACTGCTCGTCTCGTAACCGACGTTACGCAATGGTTTATCGGAATGTTTGAGGAGTTTTCATTAAACATAGAGACAGTATTTATGTAACTGGAAAAGTATATTATTGATGATGTCATAAAATGTAATGTTCCAATTCGAATGTGGCTGTTTAAAAATCTTCTTTCCGGTCCGTTCGCCAGTCATAAATTATATAATTTGAAAGGCATGACAAGGGCACTACTTACGGTATTATCTATCATGTTGGATTTATCTATAATATTATATTGGCACATAAATTGAGACAAGACGCAGTCAAGCCTGGGCTGCGTTTGATAAGCTATATTTCATTGTAAAGCATCCGAAGTACCAGAGGAGAGATATCTAAAGAAATGTCTAATTGATTAATTTGTTCTCCCAGTCCTGACGTATGGGCTTGAGACGGCAATGCTCGCAAAGTAAATAATGCATAAGCTCAGCTCAGACACAGATACTCGTGGAGAGAAATTCATTCGCCTTCCGGTCCCGTAGGAAGAATGTTGAATATCTTATTACGGGACCGGAAGGCGAATGAGTGAATAAGGCAGAAAACCAAAATTGTAGATGGCACTGAGAGTGTTCCCATCTAGAGATTAAATTAAGCATGGCACAGTATCAGGTGTACCGATGATAGGGCACCCAGAAAACGCTGGAATGGCGATCGAGGACATGTGTGATAAAACCCCTACCAAAATGGTCGGATGTCCTCAGGAAAGTGGTAGGGAGCAACTGGAAACAAGTTACCCGTGATAGGAATAGGTGGAGAGAAGCCTATATCCATCGCTGAAGTAATTCGGGCTAATGATGATGATATGTGCCGCTTTTCATCTTAATAGAATATAAAAAAGTATGAGGTTTTTACAAAAAAAGATACATTTTTTAAAACATCATACTGCACTTAGGAATTAAAAAGTGTAAAGGGAAGGAATTATTGTACCTGGAGAGATAAAGACGCTGTTTTGTATTTTATCAGAGTACAAGATGTGGTAGTATGGCACGAAGAAGAAGTACTTATACTTATAAAAAGATCGCCTTGACATGTTTCAGCGTCGCTCTTACGTCATTTGCCTAAGGCTTTTTCATCCCTTACATCCCTCTGGAGTGAACCCGTAGAATGAAAATAAAGAAAATATGAACATTTTTAATATAACCACCGGATAAAGCTTTACAAAACAAATTCATGTCCTACACAATTCTGCAGGTATTATTATACTATCAAAATTTATTTGGAAAAGCATGAAAAAATTCTATGAATTTCTCGAGGAAATGGTCATAATTTACGTTTAATAAACATATTTCGAAACGAATTTATAATTCTCTACTTCTAACATAAAATATTATTTTAACTATAACGTAATATGATTTTATTTTGTATTTAGAAGTTAAAAATAAATACATGAATGTAAGATATACAGAGAGACAAAAATATCAAATTAATGGTGACATTTTAATTTTATGTGGGTCTGCACTAATTGCCTATTTATTATACGTTTCAGACCCAATAAATTGGGCATCTGGTTGTAACTCAGTAGAGGCAACATGAAAAAATAAGCCAACAATTTCGTTGATTATTTATTAAAGGCAATAATTACTGGGCATATATTTTGCCCGGTTTAAATTGATATATTTCCCTACACAGAATGCTCCAAATATACCAATGCTTATATAAAAAGGGGTTCAAACTAAGAATATTTTTTCTTTAACAGTTGTCAACACTGTGAATACTATTTCCTCGCTTCCTTCGTTATTGGTCAGGCCATTGAAGTTTACAGTTCCTCTAAATGCTAGGTTGCTGTGAGCATTTAATTCGGAGTCGGAAAACGTAAAGAATGAAAAATACGAGTATACCCTGAACCCTACTGAATTGCGCACAGGTGAAACGAGTCTTACGGGAATAAATTGTAAACGTAAATTGTAAAATAAAAAAGAAGACACAGAAAATAATACTTCAGGTGTTTGCATCCGCAAAAGAACACAATAAGACGACGTACGAGTATATATTATAGAAGACATATTAAAATATCATATCATTAAAGTACAGAAAGATACACATTTTTAAGATGTTGATTCTACTTTCAAGTCTTAGCCGATTTGATTGATGTCGGTCAGCAGCTGTTTTAAATTTTAGAAACAAAGCTCTTTTGAGGTGAAATTATAATACGAGACAGCGCTATACAAACCACATTGTTTTTTTGGCATAGTAATAAATGCCTTAATTTATAAAAAAAATAAACATTTTCAGAAAAACATTTTTTAAGCTTATTTATATTTACTGAAACTTTCTGCTGTTATATCGGTTGAATTTAGAAAGACGAATTAGTTATATCGACAATATTAGCTTTTTATATTTACACAAGTAGATAAAAAAACTTTCCTAATATTTAAATATTCACACATACTCGCATATAAACCACTACGCTGCTTTCTTGTCGGCATAGGCAAAGAAAACACTCGATCGCGACACACAAAATTTATGCTAAGTAATTACGATATGTTTTTCAAATAATTTATAAAAATGTCTATATGAATCATGATTCAGTTTTACCTAATGTGCAGTTATGCAATGTTAAATTATTATATTTTTAATAACTATCGCTTTGATTAACAATTAAACTACAAGAACAGTAACGTATATTTTGTAGTACGCCTACAGGACCAAAAGATTATTTCGCTAATCAGCATACACAAACTTAACGTAACGGCCTTATTACAAGATATTTCAATTAATCTAAATATCATATGTATTCGTGCGTATTGGTATAGTAGCTACTATCCACCAGTGCCGAACCAACATTGCGTGGAGGTTATAAGTTTTATTGCGTGGAGGTTGAAATAGCTAAGATAAATTCTCCCTTTACTATATACTCGTATGTATCGTCGTTAAAAGATCAAAGCGAAATATGTTGCGGGAATATTTATCATAACTCGTTCAAAGTTTCCTCTTTAATATGAGAAAAGTTATGCACGTCTTTGTGTATCATCCATCCAATTTCTTTTTGGGCAGGCTCCGGTGAATTCACTCGGGTAACTTACAGCGCCTTTGGAAAACTTGTCGATGCTTTTGTCGATCTCAATTGCACCATGAAAACGGATTTATTCTTGTAGCGCATTTCATTCCAATCAAATTGACAGACTCGTTTTAACGATGTATTTTCTATTGTACATTCGAGGATAAAGACTACGAACAGATTCTGATGAAGATCTTAATTTACAGATAAATCTGTTTTTTATGTTGAAACAATACTTACAAAATAATACACGAATTTTGCAAATGAAAGTGGTATATTTTATTAAACAATGTTCCTCATCGTTATTTCCTTTTTAATTAAAATTGATTATACAGGAATATGACATGACGATTAATTATACTTAGGGTATCTTAAAATTCAAAATAACATAATTAAATATTTAGTAGAATGAAAATAAAAACTATCGCTACAAGGACAATATTAGTTTTTTTTTGTTTAAAAGTTCTAAATAAAACATCTAAAGCACCTCAATATATAAATGTTAAATTTTTAGTTCAAAACGGAATAATTCGTAAAAAATATCCTTTAACTTTTTTGATATTGTAACAAGACAGGTCTTAAATACACACAAAAAAATATCATGATAGCAAAAAAAAATATTTTTATTATAACTTTTTAGTTTAAAAAAAAAGATTTCATGGAACGATTTGGAACAGCCTAAATATGAAATCCGCTTCAAATCCAAGGTGCGTTCCAGCTCACACCGAAGCTTTTTTGATCCCAGGATTCAAAGGCACCAGGCCTCATTAGTATTTTGCGTGCCGAGAACCCCAGTACAAACACACCGCAGACGTGCGTCCGGGATAACCTTCTACAATAGTTAGGTTAATATTTGCAAAATTTAACGTCCTTGGAGGAAACATTATTTAGGCTTGCCCTAAGTGAAACTGAAGAATTTTCGAAATTTAAAGCCTTAAGAAGACCTTGCAGACAATCAAACAATTAACTGTGCGCCAAAAAACTAATTTGATCTAAATTATAGTGATTTATGAGCTTTGCAAACGATTGACATCGGTGACAAAAAATAGAAAACGACCTTAAATAAAATATCCATAAATAAAATTATTTATATTTTCCTCAAATTAAGCTCACAGCTTCTAGTTTTTTTCAGAATATAAATCACCACTCGTAAGATACTTTAACAAGTAAGGCCCATTTATGAAAAAATACGCGAATTTTTAGTCCCTCTTGGACAGTTGTGTCGAAGCGTCTCCTGTAATTTTGACAAACGATGCCACTTACAAAAGAAATATGAAGAGTTGCGCAATAATAAATCCAATTAAAACATTTACTGAGTTCTCTATTATTAATTTTTATTCGCGATCTATAGTTATTCCGAATTACGAATTACTCGTATATAAAAATAATATCTAGAAAAGAAAGTAAAATAATGAGTTTAGGTAAGGTTTATAAATTGATTTTTTAAGCAATACTTGACCTTTCGTTAAAATTTAAATTACAAAAGTTTATTTGTAGCCAAAAGGACAATACGTAATAAGTACATATAAATATAATACGACCTTTCACTAGCGAAGTAGGAAGAGAGGACTGAGCTCCTGACTTTCCTATCACAACATATCACTTTCGATTTCTCCTACTCCTAAATCTTATTTTTTTTTACATTTCTTTCACTTGATCCAACCATTCATTCTTCAGCTGTCCTTGCCCTCATATCCCACTCACGCATGATGGGTAGATTTGTTTTGACAGTCTTCCATCCCCATTCATATACATTTCTTTGATTATATAAGCAGTCGAATATGTTATCACATATCGGAAGATGTACAAAAGTTTATTTGAAGTTCGTCTTCACTTTGTAAGTTTTCTTTCTAAATATGTGTTTGTAATCATATTCAGATACGGGGAAGCATCCAATCGAACGGCCGCAGCTACCACCTTCCTATCTTTACAATAAACTTATTTTATTTTTCGTAGTTATTTTTTCATCTGTCATTAAAAATAACTACGAAAAATTTAGTGTACGGATACGAATCCCAAGTTCAAGCGCTCCTCGGGAGTCTGCTCTCTAAACAGTGCGTCATATATTTGTTTTATTAGATAATTTGGTATAGCGCTATTTCCCAATCATTACGATCACCTCAAGAGCGCTATCTAACTAGCTTAACCCATTTAAGAAATAAGGGAGGATACCAAGAGCACCATTTGGATTCTAAAATTCATATCTAAAATTATCTAAGAATAAAACCAGAACGGAAGTGAAACCGCCAGGAAGCGACCTTAAGCACCCACTTGCTTCGAGTGGATGCTAACCGTTAAACCACGGCTGCCAAAAATATCCTTTTAATATTATTCTTCCTCATGCTCAAACCCCTTTAAGTGGCAAATTCTTGTAATTACACATATTTATAAGAAATTTCAAATGACTTTTTATTGATTCTTAATTCTTGTAACGGTTGTGTGAAAATTGCCCACAAAAACAAATGTTCAATTAACAAATGCTATAATTATACCTAATGTTTCATCACATAGGCAGACAAAAATAATAAACAAAGGTATTTCGGGAGAGGAAAATTATATTCTTTCATAATCCCGAAGGATATATTTAACGGGAGAGAGAGAAAATAATCGCATTTTTTTTACATTGTACTTCTGTTTCAGGATTCCGTTTGAGGGTGACTTGAATAAAAATACTCGTATAAGGTTCATTATAATCTCCTTTGTGGAATTATATAGCTAGCTCATGATTTTCCACGTTATATGGCCATCGTCATTATTAGAGAAATCTATATGATATAAATTAAAATGGATTGATAGGATGAAGGTGTCAGATAGTCGAGCTGTGGAGGAGATTTCGCAGACAGGAAGAAGTGAAGATAAATCATGAAAGCAATTAATACCCATCCCAGGTTGTAGCGCTGACAATTGTTTTTATATTTAAAAGAACACTAACAGAAAATTAATTTATCAATACAAATAAAAAATATGATTTCTAAATTAAATCAACGATTAAAATCCCTATTAATAGTGTTCATTTCATGTACAGTTCAGTTATGTCAGCAGGTCAGTGAAAATGCCATAAATTATGTAGATGAAGAGAAAAAAACAACAATTTTTCTGTTAATTCAGTTAACACCCCCTCTTATGTTAACTCTTGACAGCATTGAATCAAATATGTTCACAGCCGAATCATGCTTTCTCAATACTGGATTAAAGGAGCTTGTGTTTTTTCTAAATGTTCACAGCCGAGTCATGCATTCTCAATACTGGATTAAAGGAGCATGTGTATTTTCTAAATGTTCACAGCCGAGTCATGCATTCTCAATACTGGATTAAAGGAGCATGTGTATTTTCTAAATGTTCACAGCCGAGTCATGCATTCTCAATACTGGATTAAAGGAGCATGTGTATTTTCTAAATGTTCACAGCCGAGTCATGCATTCTCAATACTGGATTAAAGGAGCTTGTGTTTTTTCTAAATGTTCACAGCCGAGTCATGCATTCTCAATACTGGATTAAAGGAGCATGTGTATTTTCTAAATGTTCACAGCCGAGTCATGCATTCTCAATACTGGATTAAAGGAGCATGTGTATTTTCTAAATGTTCACAGCCGAGTCATGCATTCTCAATACTGGATTAAAGGAGCATGTGTATTTTCTAAATGTTCACAGCCGAGTCATGCATTCTCAATACTGGATTAAAGGAGCATGTGTATTTTCTAAATGTTCACAGCCGAGTCATGCATTCTCAATACTGGATTAAAGGAGCATGTGTATTTTCTAAATGTTCACAGCCGAGTCATGCATTCTCAATACTGGATTAAAGGAGCTTGTGTTTTTTCTAAATGTTCACAGCCGAGTCATGCATTCTCAATACTGGATTAAAGGAGCATGTGTATTTTCTAAATGTTCACAGCCGAGTCATGCATTCTCAATACTGGATTAAAGGAGCTTGTGTGTTTTTTTCTAAATGTAGCTAATCTGAAGAAAAAAGGTCTAATAAGTCATTTAAAAGGAAAACAATCATATCAATCCAATAACTTTATATTAGTATTGTATATTATTTATAGTTAAGGCATTAACATTGTGAAGGTTTAAATACATTGTCATTTGTTTTTATCAAACACTATTTATTCCACTTTTTATAACGGTATAATCCTACCGGTTTCAAGGCTGTCACATCATCATCAGTGGAGCGCAAACAATACTGAATTCTGTTCGAACTCGTACCGAAATACACGCTTCTAACGGAAAACATTCGGGTTGGGAACTGTGGATGAAGGGAGGGAGGAGACAACCTCAGCGAGCAGTGTCGAGATTCTTGGAATATATGTGTTCGACAGATGTTCACCCCGATGCACTGACTTAGAAATTTCTAGAGCCTCTAATCTGTCCAATTTATTTCCATTACTACTGATATGTAACAATACATTGTCACACCGTGTATTCTTCTCAATGCATTTATTCAGCTCCTATCAGTCATTTTCTACTTCCACGTTTCACTCCCACACATCAAAGTTAGCACCAACATAGTATTATGGACTGATTTTGATACTATCCTTTTTTATTTAGCTACACACCGTTCGAAATCCCTCTTAACTTTTCGGTCATCTGAGAAAATACTACCCAAATAGCAGAATTTCTCATCTTGCTCCAACCTTTCATTAATCACCCATATATCACAATTACTTTCCCTTTCACACTTTTCAATCATCATTACTTTCTTCGGTAGTTTCCTTGATTTCATTAATTTCACCGAAATTATAATGATAATGAAACAGGAAAAAACTTTTTCACAGTCATGAATATAAAATCTCAAGAATAAAAAGAAAATTTTCCTTTAGAAAATAAAATGACGGATTAGTTTTATTCTTCTTCAAGGTATGTACAACAAAGGCGTTTCGGAAAAATGATTGACAGGTAGAAGCTGTTTGATTTATCGAGAGCAACGTAGAATAAAAGAGAAGGCGATAAATAAATGGCGATTTCATTAAGGTACAAGTACATCGTATTATATGAAATAAGGTCAGATATTTTTGAGCTCTGTAAATTATAAATTAGTACTTACGTTGATGGAGCGATGGTTGTATCAATGAGAGCAGCTTTCTGTAATGAAAAAAGGCAAAAAAATATTAATACTTAATCATGAAACATAGTATTTTATTGAAATTTCCAATATAAGTTTCAGTCTCCACTCATCATTTTACGTCCTCTGCCAAGCCCATACCTATGGGTGTTCCCCAAGGCCATGTCTAATAAACATTTACATTTACTTAGACCTTAGACATTTAATTAACACTTACATTTACTAAGACATTTAATTAACATTTACTTAGACCATGTCTAATTAACATTTACACCCACAACATACCTACTGCCCCGAACTGTAAGCTCGTACTCTGCTGACGATGCGGCATGCTACGTGTTCTCACTAACTTACGAGAGTAAGTCCGATCTACCTTTTCGTTTTAAGCACAGGCTTCCGAAGCATCATCTGTTGCTTGACTGATCCACTGTATTAGCAGGGAGGACCAAGGTCTGAGTGAATGTGATGGAATGCAAGTAGCCTGAACGAGTGGACACGTACGTGCTAAATAATTAGTATATAGATAATTAGTTGTAAGAATTTTTATCTAGTTATAAGTATCCTGAGTTATATCCTGAGAAATCACAAGTACAATGTTGAATATGGAGCCTGGCCATATTGTGAGAACTTCGACATTTTAATTCATCGTTAATTTACTCATCGCTCTTTAAGTAGTCAGCAGTTTCATTCGTTCGTTCGTATGGTGGCACCATACAGCTTTGAAAGAACCACTAAAGTAGGGAAGGAACTCGTAGTTCGTCATTGCACGTGAAGATGCAACAACACTCGCACTAGTGCACGCGAGTATTGTTACCAGACCAAATATATTTATCGTCTATCGAGTTGGTTAGAAGCGATTGCCATATGTCAATAAACTCGGCAGGTTTTTACTGTATAAAAGTGTAAATACAATACAATCATACTAGAGTGGCCGTTTTTTCCGGATACCTGGAGAATTCAACCCGAAATTCGAGGGTGGAAGTCCTGCATATTACCAACTAACATAGGCCGTGGAGGTTGTCAACCAGTTTCACGGTTATTTCCGCCTCCTGTAGCGATAAAGCGGAATATATTAATTTTAATAGCTGATGTTTTATTCAAATTGATAATCAACTCTAAACAATGAACACTTCAAAGTTCTTCCAGTTGACAACTATTAACCCTGGATTGTGTTCTGTCGATATGACCACTGATAATCTTCGTTGGATGAAATCATTGGAACATAGCAATCCCTGTTTATTGCGATCTATGAAATGGTCAAGCATAAGGTCTATTTTTAACCATATTTCTGTATCACAGAAGGATTAATCAAGTATTCGGATTCACTTACGAACAATAAATTATTCGATAAAATAACTCATACAGCTTTACCAAAAAACAATTACAACATAGAAATAATTATTTTACTTTAAATTAATAATTTTGGCGATTTAAAAAAAATCATCACCTTCATACCATATTTATATTGGGATAGACAAAGAGAACAGATTATGGCTTCATTTTATCCTGACACATTGTTCTCTTCTGACACGCCCATACACCTCATCATAAATACTATTTTAATATAAAAGCTTTTCAGTCTTCCTTCTCTCAGAATTTAATTAATTTAGTCGAATCACGTTTTTGTGATTTTTCCCACACTTCTCGTACTTTCTATACTACTTGCAAAGATTATTTTTGCAATTTTTGTATCATTCATTTTTTCTATGTGACCGAACCATCTCAAAACTCATTTTTTCATCTCAAGCATAGTATTTTCATTCGATTCGCATTTTTTTCTAATACCCTCAATCCTTGTTCTGTCATAAACATCAGAAAATCACACATAAATGATTTATTTATCAAAATGCGTGAATGGTTTTATACGTGTTACGCCTGGCGGGCTTACTGTTTAACAGCATTGTTTCCAACCAACCAGCTCATCTTGTATACGTTAAGTTATTCTAATTTATGTCACATTTTACAAAAAATATTTGTTTAAATTTTGGAAACAAAAATAACTGACTCATTTCCAAACAATAATGGTAGGATTAGAGGAAAGCAATTCGTTCAAGAATAAGGAAGGGGAAACAAATGAAAATTACATTATGATGAAAGGATATTCTGAGCAATATAATATTTTTAAATTCTCTATTAAACGTAAACGTAAATGAGGACGGTGCACTTATGCACTTATGATAACTCGTGGAAGTTTGTTTTCTGCACAGTCGTGAAGAATGGACCGAAAACGAAAATGTGTATAAGATGTAGTGCGTTGATATGTAAAGGAATTTCTCCTCACTCGAGCGAAGGGAACGTAAATTATGTCAAGGATTTGTTTTCAAGTAACTTTTTCAACGTCGTAGTATATTTTCAACGTGAACACAAACTTCCATTCCATTTAAAATATGAATAACGACAATTTTATATAAAATATTTAAACATCTTCTTACCATATATGTATTGTGATTTTTTTAAATATATTCACTTCCAATATATACCTAACTTAAATTCACTTAAGTAACTCAACACGTGTTATCCGATTACATTAAGAATCACCGACTGCATAACAACAAACTGAGAAGTGAATTGTTTTTGAAAAAAAAATCAGAAATACAATTCCCACTGTTTTTAAAACTTTTTTTTATTTTTTTATTAAACAAGTAAATTATTGTACAAACATTTGTCAAGGCTATACCTATATAAAACTATATTGTTTGATTTAACTACACATATTTTATAAAGAACGCATTATGAAATATATATACTTGAGTACTGTTCACAGGAAAACAGAAAGAATTCAACAAATGTTTATAGGGTGCATATACTCGTAAATACAGAATCACTTTCTCAAAACTTGATGTTGGACTCGTGAAATCGGAATTGTTCGCAAATAAAATTATTTATCAAAGGTTTAGGCTTAAACTTTGTGGAACTACATGTTAGAATATTTATCAAGAATTTTCTTTGTTTTATACACTCTTTACCTTTTATCACCGCGACACGTGTTTCTACCTTTAATCATAGAAATAAAGTTTTGAAGTGATTATGTGTAAAGAGTGGACAAAACGAGTCAAAAAGTAATGGATGAAGAAAATCAAAATTAAAAGCTTTGATATTTTTATATCCTTTATTTATAAACTCAGTCAAAGCTGTTTAGCCATACAATGGACTTGTAAAGCTCCGTTGTTTGATAAGGCCATTGTATGGCGAAAGAACTGTTACTAAATAAATAAATAAAGAACATAGAACTATAAAAGCGTTTAATTTTTATTTCTGTAGTAAAAAAATAGAGATTTACATATTGAAAATCAATAGCATTAATAAAAGTGATTTCTTGTTTTATATATTCTAGAAAACCATATTTTAAGTAAATATATTGATTACTTAGCAATTGCAATATTTTTTAAACATTTTATTTTATATCTAAGTTAACATAACTTTGTGTATAAATAACGGTTGTCCATCGGCAATACAATATTGTATAATTGGATAAATGTTTAAGAAAAGCATGGATAATATTATTTTTTTCGTTTTAAGTAACCGAAATCTCTCAAAAAGTATTTGTCAACTTAATGTAACCTCTTGAAGGTTTATGTGTGGCATTACGCTCACGACACAACACAACACATTAAATTTATTGCAAGCGGTAGGGCCAGTCCGAATGAGATAACTACATACTAGCATAATAGCTATGGACGAGCTTATAGTAGAAGTCTAGTGGGAGACCATTCATATGCCTTACATACATTTCAGATTAATTTTTGAAAAAGAAATTGTTTCAGATTTCGTTGCTCACTTCTGGATTGTATTAGCATCCAACGGAATGGTTCAGATGCAACATTAAATGTGTGTTCCTTTCACATCTCCACTATTTTAGAATTATTTACGTCTAGTCCTGTCATATTCCGTTCCTGGATAATGCGTTTCGAAAAACCTCAAGGCAAACACTTGAATATATACATATATTGATAGTTTAAAAATAAGAGTAGAAAACCTTATTTGATTTATCAATATATTTGAAATATAACATTAAAATTCCTTGAGGATTCCGAGTATAAACGACATCAAACGGGGAAAAAGTTCTAACAATTTTTTTTACTAATAAAACCTTTTTGACTTTTAGTTAATTATCAAATAATTGCGCAACCAATTAAAAATATCATTCGGCGTTCAATATGAGAAGACTCATATAACAAGGATAATTAAAGATTTTTTCATAAAGAAATTTTGATTATTATCCTACTTAATTGTGGATCACGAATTATTTTTCTCCATTCTCATCTGCACATGTACGAAGGTGTTGAAGAAAAGACAAAAAATATTAAAATTAGTAATATTAAAAAAATTATAAAAACAAAAAAAAATTGTAGAAATATCCAAAAAAAACTGTGTTGAAAGAAAGAAGTATTTTTTTTCACTTGTACATCCATAATTTGGAGTAATACATCGAATCCCTAAAATTCCCGATCGATATTGATCTAAAGGAAACTTCCGATTAAAATCAAAATACTCACAAGCATTATATTTTTAAGTAAATTTTGAGTTTAAAAACCTTCAATAAATCATTACTGGTAATCAAAAAGAAAGTCCTTTTAATTTAGGGGAAAAATAATAACCATCTGATCAAAAAATGTATTACTCAATTTAAAATGTCGGATTCGTTTGATTAGTGTATAGCGGAGAAAAGAAATCGATTTAGTTCACGATTTATTTGAATAGTGTTATAGCGGAGAGAAGAAATCAATTCAGTTCACGATATATTTGAATTGGAGAGAAGAAATCGATTAAGTTTACGATTTATCACATAGTTTGAAACACATGTAGAAAGGAAAGGGGTAAATGGTGAGTGGGAAACAGGGAGAATAGCACCCAAAAGACGCCAGCCAGTGTGGGATTCTTTATCCCGATGCCAAAGTCTCTCTAAAAGCACCATGCTGTCTAAAAGGTATTTTCAATGATACGTAAATATATAAATCATATCAAAATTGAAGAATAACATATAAACTATCTTCGAAAAATATATTCAAGTATGCCTGGTTGAAGACCGAAAGCTTCTGCAAGGAATTATTGGAGAAAATATATAAAAGCAGAAAATTGTATGGGTAGAAATAACCAGTGAATAAAACGATTTGTTTTAAAACCCCGACCTAACTAGGAAGCTTAAACATGATTCTTCTCGTGTAAAAGTAATATTAGTATACAATATGTTTTCGTTGAAAATAACTCATAAATTTCTTATAAAAAATATGATGATAATATTGTAAAAGATTTGCATTTAACTAACATCTTTGTACAATATTTGAAAATATTAATGAAATAAGCTTTTATAAAAGAATAGCCACATATTAATTAAAACAACACTTTTTTAGCTACCTACGCTTTTTCCGACATAAGATTTCGACTTTTACCGAAACATTATCTCATCCAAATTATATTTTTCAAACAATGAAAGAAAAAACGCTCATTTAAAATTCCCTTTTAAGTTGGGAATAAAGCTCATTTTAAAAGAATCAAGTATATCGGCTTACAGAACCTACAGATAAAAGAATCAAGTATATCGGCTTACAGAACCTACAGATAAAAGAATCAAGTATATCGGCTTACAGAACCTACAGATAAAAGAATCAAGTATATCGGCTTACAGAACCTACAGATAAAAGAATCAAGTATATCGGCTTACAGAACCTACAGATAAAAGAATCAAGTATATCGGCTTACAGAACCTACAGATCAAATATTTTCACATAAATATTTGCTTCCGAAAGGTTTGGAGTCGGGATCCAAGTGTACCGCAAAGCACTTTCACTTCGAGTTTCAGTCCAACAGACCCTCCTGAACCTATTCAAACGTCCTTTCGCTCAGAAGTTTTGGTACGATTAGTTTAATCTTTCTATAAATTTGTTTCAATTTGCAATTATAATTCTCAAAAAACTATCAATGAAATATATTAGTGACATAATTACACTGAGTATAAGTGCTCTTCATTCTATATTAGGTAATTGTTCAAGTAACTCATACAAAGAGATTATTTGTTCAATCAACGCCAAGTTATTCCAATTGATGTCAAATAATATAGATGTTTCTCTAACATGGATTCCTTCACACGTTGGTATCACTGGTAATGAACGTGTTCCTTAACGAAGGAAACATGTTCAACCGATTGTCGCCTGTCTGATTTTTCACAGTAAGTAACTGATATCTATATAAATTTTTTTCACAGTAAGTAACTGATATCTATATAAGATTTTTCACAGTAAGTAACTGATATCTATATAACTGATATCTATATATATTCTGTTCAATTAGCGATAAAATTTAATTGTGTTGATTGATTTTCGTTTAAATTCAAATCATATCGTGAATTGATCTCTTGGAGTGACGCGATTATTTGCTTCACAGAGACAACGTGATGCTGGTATGTACATTTTTGACAAACGTCATATTTATTTTAAACGAACTGACAAATTTTTGCTTATTTGTAACAAGATGTATTAATTTGTCATCATTGTTGTTTTTTGTAATGTATTTACCTAAATAACTTGCTATTTATTAGAATAGATATTTATTGTTCATTAATGACGCGTCCAAACATGTCACATCCAAATTTAATTCGTGCGTAGTTTGCAATGTATTTCCTTAACATTTAATTAATTCCAATAATCTCTCTCTTTGCTTAACATTTAATTAGTTCCAATTATCTCTGTATTTCCTTAACAATACTCCTATTGGACAAATATTTGACAAATGCGTGTCCAGCTGCAAAACGATCGATCAGCTGAGATATTCTCACATCAATTGCTGGAAATTGGGAACGGAAAGGTGCAGGTTGATATGACCCCAGGATGAATTTCATGAGTACGCTCAATATGCAATTGCGTATGTTCGTCACTACGGGTGTCCAGACCTATTCACTACATTCACATGCAATTCAGCTTGGGACGATATACAACAGCTCATGGTAAAACATGAAGTGTTTCGGTCTGTACGCTGCTGGATATACTCAGTGGAATAGCAAAAGAGAGGATGGCCACATGCACATATATAGTACTAATCTGGCTCTATAACAAAATCACTTCAAACGAAATCGACAATGTAATGTGCGCTGAAATACCCAATGCCGACGTCGATAAGGATTTGCATGAAGTTGTGACGAAATATATGATACATGGACCTTGCGGTACACTGAATCCAAATTCACCATGCATGATAGACGGAAAATGATATAAGCGATATCCTCGAGCATTAGTATCCAACACACAGGAAACGATGGATATCCTTTATAAAGAAGAAGATCAACAGAAGATGGCGGGAAATTAGCAACCATACAAATGTGAAATGGTGACATCAAAGTAGACAACCATTGGGTTATTGCATATTCGCTTTTGCTATCAAAAACATACAAAGCGCACATAAACGTGGAATACTGTAACCCCGTTAAATCGATCAAATACATTTGTAAGTACAATACGTGAATAAAGGCAGCTACATGGTAGTTTTTGGCGTGCAACCAGAATGCGGGATGGGAATGCGGTCATACATATCGATGAAATCGCACAGTATCAGGCTGGAAGATACATAAGCAGCAATGAAGCTGTATGGCGAAATCTTTCATTTCCCATACATGAACGAAGTCCAGCTGTTGTTCACTTAGCAGTACATCTAGAAAATGGACAACGCGTTTATTTCACAGCTGCAAATGTGCAACAAATAGCCCTGAATCCACCGGCTACAACGTTAAATGCTTTCTTCACGTTATGTCAAAATGACGCGTTTGCGAAAATACTGCTGTATCAGTGATTGTGACATCAAAAGAAGAATTGGTTAAAAAAGTATTTACCAATATTCAAATCAATTATAAGAATCACGATTGGCTGAGTGAACGAGCTATTGTTGCCGCCAAGAACAAAGACGTTTACGAACTTAACAATATTATTCAGTTCCTTTTTTAATGTTTCGCAATTTTATATGTTTTTGTTATAACTTTCTTTCTTCTTTTTCAGTGCAATCGATCTTTCATTTGAATTCAAATCATATCGTGAATTGACCTTTTGGAGTGATGCGATCATTTGCGAGCACGGCAATAAACGCGACAGACTGAGAGTGGCTGAAAGACATAAAAAATATTGTATACCCACAAGCATTGTGAAATTAAACATATTAGAAACGTGTGCTTTCTCTTTTCTTTATTTTCCATTTAACCAGACTGAGCCACAGCAACGCGTGGCCGGGTACAGCTAGTTTTAAATAAAATTAAACATGATACTTAGCCCATAACTGGTGTAAATATGGGGTCTAGATATAAAGCGATCAAACAAACTATTCCTTTAAAACTATTTATTTATTTATTTTTATTTTATTATTACACATGACAAGAAATATACACAATTTGAGAAAAACAACAGATAATTTGATTTGGACATACAATTTTAATGGATCTGGGTTTGTTGCCTTTCATTTGTCGTATCCCCAGTAAACTAGGCTTTTGCCTGTATCTCACTGAGGATATTTAGCATGAGAAAAATAAATCGATACTTCTTTCCGATTTTCGATTGCACAAAAACAAAACTATGGCACAAGTATACTATAGTAAGAATGAATAAGATGAAAGTGTCAGTCATGTGTCTGCGCTGCGTCTGCTGCGCTAGTTTATTCAGTTGACACCATAAATTGTCTAAAATTGAGATTTTTTGAAATTTGTTTTATTATATTGGCTCATATAATTGCATAGTGACTTTGATTTGGTGTGTGGGAGGACTGTCTATTAATTCTAGTGTGGGTGGACTGTCTATTAAAAAAATACACTTAGTGATGGGTCAATGATTTAAAACGCTTAAGTCAAATAAAAATAAAGTTAACGGGGCACTTAAATAAATATATTCGAACCGGACAGTATCAAAATCTAATAAGATGAAAGTCAACAATAGTAATATGCGTATCCAGAAAGTAAGTGTACTGAGGCTCTCACGACCGGATGGATTTTATTTTCGACATGTTGGCTACACTTCCGTGTAGCCTGACCCTTCCCCTCCGCAACGAGACCGGTTCGAGGTCAGTACGTTGAGAAGTGTCGACGCGACAACACGTTTCGTGAAAAATGTCAATCCAATCTCCCGCCAAGTGCGAAATACGCGGCGTCATCCGTTATCTCGTTTGGAAGGGAAAACCTCCGGTTGAGGTTTATAATGAGGTGAAAACTGCATATGGTGATAAAGCTATGAATCGTGCGAGTGTGTACAAGTGTTGTCGCGAGTTTAAAAACGGTCACCTCACACCTCTTCACCCTCCGCCAAAAAGTTCAAAACCACAATTTCTGCCAAGAAAATCATGGCATCCGTGTTTTGGGACTGTCAAGGCATAATTTAAATTGAATATATGCTTCAAGGAGAGACAAACAACTCTGCAAGATACTGTGAGACCCTAAAAAAATTGCGGAGGGCGATTCAGAACAAGAGGAGAGGCATGCTGACAAAGGGAGTCTGCCTGCTGCACGACAATGCCAGACCACACACGGCCAAAGCCACGAAGGAACTGCTCGCCTCGTTTAAATGGGATGTTCTGAACCATCCCGCGCATTCCCCTGACCTAGCACCTTCAGATTACTATCTCTTTACCTCCCTGAAGCTGCACATGGGTGGAAAAAGGTTTTCAACCGACGAGGAGGTAAAGGAGGAGGTGGAGAATAGGACGGAGGGGTTGGCGGGAAACTACTTCGAGGAAGGCATCAAAAAGTTGATACCCCGCTTCACCACCTGCATTGAAAGGAATGGCGACTATGTCGAAAAATAGCTTACATATGTACTACGGTAACCACGTAATTTTTTTGTTTAAATAAAAAAAATTGTAACCTAGAAAAATTCAGTACACTTACTTTCTGGATATTCCTCGTATTATATTTTAGAACCACATAGCGATAGTCATGCCAGTAAGTATACCAGATAGCCCACCGCAGTAAGATTGGAGCAACTTGAGGAATTCTGCTATTTGGGTAATATTTTCTCAGATGATGGAAGAGTTAAAAGGGATATCAAACGGTGTGTGTCGATAGTAAAAAAAGTCAATAAGGTACTTAAACATATATACTCGAATCGGACAGTATCAAAATCTGATAATATGATAGCCTACAACAGTATACTAGTGCCAACTTACTTTGATGTATGGGATTCAAACGTGAACGTGGAAAAATAATGAAAATAACCGAATAAATGCTGTAAAAATGCGTGCACTTAGAATAATACATCGGGTGACAATGCATGAAAGAATACGGGATGAATTGATTAGGGATGATTGTGAACTTAAGGTTGATTTGTTGAGTAAGATGAAGAAGAGTACTCTGAGATGGTTTGGGCAGGTAGAACCAATGAATGAATAAAAACTAAAGAAACAAATATTATATATATACAGTGCAAATTTGAGTGCTATTCATAAATGAAATTATGTGAGAAACAATTACACATTTCATTCATTCGTATGAGTTTGACCAACTAGGATACGACCGTCCTCCGTGGCCTAGTTGGTAAGACGTTTATCTCCGGACCCAGAGGTTGCGGATTCGATTACGTTTGAACCTAGATACTTTTAAAATTATTCCAGTCTGGTTTTCAATTCAGGCATCTTTGACATATTTGTGGTTGATCGGAAGATATTGCAGTAAGCCCGCCTGGTTTACTGCATACAACGAAAGTGTAATACAATACAAAACCCTTCAATATATCAGAATTGCTTATGCCGACATGTTGAAGAGCGTGGCCGGAAGAAAACATTGTCTTCGGTTCCATGAACCGTGCTTTCTGGTCAAGAACCACTGAAGCAAGCACGGACATTGCAGCTCATCATCGCACATGTTGGTTATACTATCGTACGTGAAAAGCAAACGGTACTCGCCTCGCGCACGTCTAACGTTAGCGATTATTGTTGCCAGACGAACTCTTACCAGACTGGAACCCTTTGTCATTTTATTTTCTTTGGGTACCATCGGGAATTAAACCCGAAACCTCCGGATGGAAGTCAACTTACCAACGGAGGTTTCTTGATAAACAGATGATAACATACTTGTGACTAATGAACATTTGTGTGGAAGCTAGATAAAGGATATGATGATAAATTGTAGTACTTAATGGATTTTGATTGCAAGCTGTAAGGTTATATCGCAAAAAAATTATGGTAAAATTGTAATGTTAATAATTTATCATAAATAATAGGTATTGATCATGTACTCGTACATGCTATCTTTCTTTAATTACAAAAAAAACTTTTCCTATCAAATGTTATTATGGATATTTAAACAGGAATAATTACTCATTCTAATGCCCGATTCCCATAGACAGAATAGCGATTAGAATATTAGTTACATAACATTCAATATCGTGATCACTAGCAGTGTTTTAACTGACCTGATGCAGATTGAAATCTTAAAGAAAGGAGACCAACCAAGCACGTAAAAGGGAATCTCAAACGAGCTGGAATAATTTATTGTTCTAGATATCCAACGACAGAAAATGAACAGCACATACAGAGATGTTCTGGAAGAATGGAAAAGCTATCGGAAGATAATGTTAGTACCTAAAATGGAGTTAGATTAACGTAGTCGATACAGTATATCCCTAGCGTTAGCAGAACACCACAATCATCGACAAAATTGATATTCGTTTCATGATCTAGAAGGATTTAAACATGGCCCAGAATGTTAAATCCAAAACGTATTTAGTGGTAGGAAGATATATGTGCCTTATTAAAAATGGTGAAATATATCGAGTTCGTAGAACTCTGTAAGAATTACTGAATATGGAAAATACCGTAATAGCTGAAACGGTATTTTTATGAAGAATACTTAATACACGTTAGTGCAAGGTTAATAAATTAAATGTCCACTGTATGAAACAAGGTTGACATAAATGTCAAGTGTGTGCTTACGTGCCCAATTCATTCCCTAGTTTGACATATTACTCGGCGCCTCGTATCTATGAACGTCATCACTCTACATCATGCTGACTATTTATCGCGCTTCGTCCCAACTTCTTGCCCGTTCCCATTACCCTAAACAACCTAAATGCTTTCACCAGTATTTTATCCCAAACCACAGTTTCCAGAATGTTAACCGTGCCTCGTATATTCAAGAATTTTATTTGAGATTGTTTTTTTTTAAATATATACATTAGGCTTAATTTCAATTTACCTTTCTTGCTTTAAGCGTATAAAATTGTAAAAAGAGACAAAATTTCCAAATGATCCCGCCCTTATATTTCGTTTAAATTGAAGAAAAATAAAATTTCTTAAATTAAAAGTTTAACACAAATTAATTTTAAGATAATATTATTTGAATGGAAAAATCTGTGAAAAAATAATGATATTCTACAAGTATACGTGTATGCGAATATATATATATATACGAGGCATATCCAGAAACTAAGTGTACTGAATTTTTGTAGGTTACAATTTTTTTTATTTGAACAAAAAAATTACGTGGTTACCGTAGCACATATGTAAGCTATTTTTCGACATAGTCGCCATTCCTCTCAATGCAGGTGGTGAAGCGGGGTACAACTTTTTGATGCCTTCCTCGAAGTTCCCGCCAACCCCTCCGTCCACCTCCTCCTTTACCTCCTCGGTTGAAAACCTTTTTCCACCCATGTGCAGCTTCAGGGAGGTAAAGAGATAGTAATCTGAAGGTGCTAGGTCAGGGGAATGCGCGGGATGGTTCAGGACATCCCATTTAAACGAGGCGAGCAGTTCCGTCTGGCATTGTTGTGCAGCAGGCAGACTCCCTTTGCCAGCATGCCTCTCCTCTTGTTCTGAATCGCCCTCCGCAATTTTTTTAGGGTCTCACAGTATCTTGCAGAGTTGATGGTCTCCCCTTGAGGCATATATTCAATTAAAATTATGCCTTGACAGTCCCAAAACACGGATGCCATGATTTTCTTGGCTGAAATTGTGGTTTTGAACTTTTTGGCGGAGGGTGAAGAGGTGTGACGCAACTGTTGAGACTGCCTTTTGGTTTCAGACATGTAGTGTGCAACCCAAGTTTCATCTCCAGTAACGATGGAGCGGAGAAATTCATCTCCATGGAGTTTGCAGCGCCTCAAAAACTCTTGCCCGGCCTCCACTCGATTCAACTTGGCGGGAGATTGGGTTGACATTTTTCACGAAACGTGTTGTCGCGTCGACACTTCTCAACGTACTGACCTCGAACCAGTCTCGTTGCGGAGGGGAAGGGTCAGGCTACACGGAAGTGTAGCCAACATGTCGAAAATAAAATCCATCCGGTCGTGAGAGCCTCAGTACACTTACTTTCTGGATACGCCTCGTATATTCTACAAGTATACGAGTACGTGTATGCGAAAATATTTCTTTATTCCACAAGCTCTCTTGGTCAAGAGAAAAATATAAAATCGTTTTCGAGTAAACAACAAAAAGCACACAAATAATCATGAACAGGTGAAGAGCTTTTATTTATCTTTTAAATAGGAATAAAAGTTTTCAATCCAAAATGGTTATTACAGAATATCTTGAAAAATATGTTATTCAATACAACATACAAAAAAATGAGAAATTTTATTTTTCAATTTAACCAATTAAATTTAATGAGTAACGGGAAGAATTAAGCGAACACAACATAAGATATCAGAAATCAAAGTGCTACACAATATACACATAAACCTTTTGAATCCTGAAGCAAGAAAATTGAAACGGGGTCTCAGTTTATTAAATAAATTGCAAAAATATAGGCGAAAACTGATTTTGAATGGAATAATCAAGTTGTTTTGTTCATTTTGACAAAATATTTAACAAGATTTGACTTAAAACTCACTTAACTACCGGTATCGACATTACATCGCACATATCTGTTTTTTTTAGATTTAAGTGTATCCTGTTCCGGAATGAGAAATAATAAAGCAGATTTGCGAATCATTATGAAACGCTACGTGTTCGTAGGTTAATATTATCAGAATATCAGAGAATTCGAAGGTTTAGAACTACTGTTAGCTTAATATAATATGCTAATATTTCATCTTTAATATTTAAGATTATATTTCATTGATATAGTATACAAATTAGTTTCTTATAACATCAATTGAATTTTGGAGTTTTATTGTTTCGAGCCACTAATTTAAAACGCACAATATCTCAAAACATGTTAAATTCTTCAAGGCCCTCGCCTAATACAATTACTCCACCTTCTTTGTCGCACCTGCTCTTTAAGAAGAAATGTAATTGTCGCGCTCCTTTGCTGTATCTGAATAGCGAAGGAACTGAGTGCCAGATCCTGCAATTTGTCGATAGCTCCCTTCCGTCTCTTTCATGAAAAATGAGCCTCGGCGAGAGGGATAAGGCAGAGTGTACTCGAAGAAAACTAATAATGTCACGTCTTATAAATATAAAGAGTTTATTGCTCTGCGATATAAGATAATATCAATAATCTTCTATATAAATAAAAATGTAAATGTTCGTATATTAAAAATCTCTAATCTCCGAAAGTTCTTCACCGATCGCTTTGAAATTTTGACAAAAGGTTGCATTCGTATACGAAAATGTTTATATATCTTTATTTATATATCATTGTATATAAAAAAGTTTATAAACCAGAAAAAATAACGTTTGCGCCTCCTGAAGCGACACAGGCGAACTAAACATGACAGTTATGTCACATTTCATTTTCGACGTTTCGGAATTAATATTAAATATTTAAATATTAAATAATAAATATTAAATATCTATATAAATAAAAATTTAAATGTTCGTTAATTAAAAATCTCCAATCTCCGAAAGTTCTTCACGGATTGCATTGAAATTTTGACACTTTCATTTTGATTTCGAATATTAAATAATAAATAATTAAATATTTAATAATAAATATTTAAATAATAAATATTAAATTTTCAAATACGTTTATTGAAAAACAGCGCCATCTGTTTGGACGTAAAAGCAACACACGATATACTAAATAATTGTATATCGTGTGTTGCTTTTACGTCCAAACAGATGACGTTATTTTTCAATATTTGAAAATTTAATATTTATTATTAAATATTTTATTATTTTATATTTAAATATTACATAATTAAATATTTAATAATAAATACTATATCTACAATATATAAATAAACATGTAAATGTCCGTTAATAGAAAAGCTCTAATCTCCGAAAGTTCTTCACCGATTGCTTTGAAATTTTGACAAAAGGTTGCATTCGTATACAAGCATGTTTATACAGTGAAACCCCGTTTTTACGTTTTTGAAGGGACCGATAAAAAAACGTAATTGGAGGGAAAACGTAGATTCGGGGTTAAATTTTTTATTTTTATTTTGATAATCACGCAAATCGGAAAACTTTTTTCAATCGATTTTTTAATATCGTAGCCAAAGTTGTAATGGGTATCTCCAAATCATGCGCGAGCGAAACACGTGAACCAACGTGTTTACTCACTTTTTCAAGAATTTTCCTTTTCTCTTGAATCGATAATGTTTTTCTTTGCTGAGACATTATTTGAAGGGATTCAACGAAAAATTAAAAGAAATGAAAAAAATGTAAATTGACACGAAATACACGACAATTGAAATTGTATGTACACGACCGACACGTTTAAAACACAAGCACAGATTGACCAAATATACAGTCTGCCTGCCTCTGATTCGCTAAACTTCCCACCAATTGCATCGTATTACACGACTCGTGTAACCTTGACCATGAACACTGCAGGCGCACATGTGTCTATAAATAGAAACAACATATTTCTGCTTCCTAATATTCATTTCAAATATTTTAAATCGTCGCGCATTTATTAAATATGTTTATAAATTGATTTGCATTTTAAATATTTCAAACGTAAATTGCGGGAATTAAAAACGTAAAAGCGGGTACTGAATGTACTAAAATAAAACAGGATTGTAAATATTGAACGCAAATAGCGAGAAAACGTGAATTCCGGGCACGTAAAAACGGGATTTCACTGTATATTTTTTATATACAGTTGTATATAAAAAAGTATATAAAACAGAGGAAATAATGGGAACGCTCCCTGCAGCGACACACGCAAACTAAACAATGCTCATTGTCAGGTTATGTGACATTGCATTTTCGACGTTTCGGATTCTTTCATTTCGTTTTTTAACTGTTTTTTTTATTTTTCATTACTATGAAATTTTGACAGAAGGTTGCATTCTAATACACGCCTGTTTATATATATTTTTTATATAGTTGTATAAAAAAAAATATATTTAAAACAGACGATATAATGGGAACACCATCTGCAGAAACACACGCAAACGATTGATTTTCATTTAAATTCAAATTATATCGTGAAATGCATTGGAATTGATCACGAAATACTAAACATTGCTCATTTACAAGTTATGTCGTGTAAGCGAACGAGCGAAACAGACAAATAATGGCTCAAATACAGTTGCGAGCACGGCGATCGCGTTCTGCAGCTTCAGAACTGCTTCGTTCTCAACAGAATAAACGCGACAGGCTGAGAGTGGCTGGAAGACGACAGTAGGAATATCAAAAGTATGATTTTTATTTAGAATTTAATTTTACCTCTATGTTTATATTTCAAAATCTATCAAATCGTATGTAGAAATGGAGATTGTTTTTAATTAGTTCCAATTATCTATTTGTCTTCCATTAACATTTAATTAGTTACAATTATCTCTCTGTCTTCTCTTAACATTTAATTAGTTACAATTATCTCTCTGTCTTCCCTTAACATTTAATTAGTTATAATTAAATCTCTGTCTTTCCTTAACATTTAATTAGTTACAATTATCTCTTTGTCTTCCCTTAGCATTTAATTAGTTACAATTATCTCTCTGTCTTTCCTTAACATTTAATTAATTCCAATAATCTCTCGCAATAATAATTATTCGCAATTTTATATGTTTTTATAAGAACTTTCTTTCTTCTTTTTCAGTGCAATCGATCTGCTTTAGTTCATCAAAATGCCGGGGAAGCAGCAGAGCGACGTGTGCAGCCAGACTTGAGGATGCACGGTTGCGAGCACGGCGATCGCGTTCTGCAGCTTCAGATCTGCTTCGTTCTCAACAGAATGAACGCGACAGGCTGAGAGTGGCTGAAAGACGTCAAAAATATTGTATACCCACAAGCATTGTGAAATTAAACACATTAGAAACCCACAAGCATTGTGAAATTAAACACATTCTTTTCCATTTAACCAGACTGAGCCACAGTAACGCGTGGCCGGGTACAGCTAGTATATCAAATATAACCGGTAATAATGCTTATGGACAGTATAACACGGTGGACTATTTTAGTACTTAAATGCTTAAACAAGTTTCAATTCAAATTTGCGCTTGGAGAAGTACGTAATAAATATTCAACGGATACATATAATTGATTTTGTGTTAATATTTTGATTTATACGTATATTACCCATGTCCTCAAATATATTAAAATAAAGCATTTTCAGCCTAATAAATTTAAAAAAAATGTGAATAAATAAGAAAGCCTCTTTTTATTTATAACAACATTTTCAAACTGACCTATTATTGACGGTGAAATAGGTCTATCATTTCCTATGTTTGAAGAATTAATTCACGTTTGTGAGAACTTCATTGAGTCTACAATTTAGCACCTTTTTCATTTTGAGTCAATGTCGGCCGAATGGTAGACACAGGTACCTGATTCGTAAAAAGCCATTGTTTTTTCTCCTCGGAGTGGTGTAGAGGACCCACTTCTCATCCCCAGTAACAATTCTTCTAAGAAACGGATTAGTTTCATATCTGGAGAGTAAAGATGAAGATTGTTATTCGTTGTTCCAAGGCCGTTGGAGAAAGTTCATGCGGCACCCAAATTCCTTGCCTATTTTTTTTCCGAGCCTTTTCAAATGGTCCTTCATTGTTGACCATGGACAACCGATATCTTGTGACAATTCCTTGATGGTTTTAAGCGGACCGGACTCCACTAATGAGTTTAAAGTGTCATCATCGATTTTAAGAGGTGATTCTGATTTTGGTTTGTCCTTTAATTCCCTATCACCATTTTTTAAACTTTTAAAACCATCTATGGCACTTTCGAGGATTCAAGATGTCTCCATAAATATCGCAGATGGTCTGGGTAGCTTATTTTGACTTCAATCCTTTATCGAATAAAAACAGCATAAAATACCGCAAATGTGTATCTTCAATCTCTTGCATTTTTGTACTATGGGCCAAAACCAAAAAATAATGTCAAAACAGAAAGGATATTAATAGAGCTTTAAAACGATACCAACCGCGACGTGTTAACCCAACGGTAGCCGGTGGCAAACTGGTTTCAACGTGATGCAACATGAAAATTGACATTTCTTTTCGCTTTACCTTATATATTATATAACAGTTCAATACATACGAAATCGTATGTACATAGATGTAATCATGTAATGTTTCTGTGGTGGTTCGAGTATTTTGGACACAAAATGACTATCGTAAGCTTATTTTTCTTCCGCACCACTTGTTTGGAGAAGTTCATTATGTATCCTTCTTCTCAAGGTGCAGTATCCTTCTTCTCCTATCGGAAGTCACGAATATGGGAATCCTTATTCTATTCACTGCAGCCCAGAACAACTCTCAAGTAGTAACCACTTCTCGCTTGCTATCTTGCCTTTATGTCCAAAATTGTGACAAGGGCCATGTAAATCTGCTTGTTTGACTATTTCAAAATATAAATCATTTTTTCTTCGTCTGTAACAAGCAATAAGCAGAAATCGAGCCAATTATATTAACACTTTTTTCCTGAAATGTTTATGAAATTCAACTTTGAAAGGAACAAATAAATAATTATGAAAAATGATTTAAAACAGCAATATAATTTGTGACATATTTCAATGGCCTAATTTCCACGCAATTAACAATTATTAGGTAAATGCTACGTTTGCATCTTCAACTTAATTAATAAAGGTCGGGATGTCAAATCAGCCCAAAAATGTACTGAAATTCAAAGTAATGAGTCTTCGAACTGTATAGAAAGTACGCTAGCCACCAATTGAACGAAGTCGACGCTTTTGGAATGACTTTGACCACTTTATAAAAAATATAAAACCATTAATTATGTTAAAAACACTTACGTGAAAGAATAAAGAATTCGAAAAGAATATTATTTTAATTCCCTGAATATTTGAGAAGAAGATCGACTATAAATGTCGCAGGAAAAAATAGCCGAATAGGCCAATGAAATGATATTGAATGCTTCATAAAAAGTTGATTTATAAAGTTATTTTTATCGGTTCGACAAAAATAATACAAAATTACGACTAAATAACAAAAGAACGAATTAATATGTTGCTAAACTGGCGTTGAAAATATCATTCAAAATATAATAAAAAAATATTCTATTAAAAAAGTTCAAGCGATATTCGGTAACAAGTAAACGATTGTGTCGACATGATGGATGCGTTATTAACACTTCCCTTACTGTGCTAAAAAATTACGCCAGTTACGGTGTTGGACACTGAGGGTACACTAAAAATGTATGTTTTAAATTAAAATTATGCAAAATCTATTAGTTTTTTTTTTAATTAGCTATAAACATCATTTTATTGTGTAATAAAATGTCGAATAATATAAAATAAGTGTAAGAAATGATAAAATAATAGTTGAAACAGAGAAGTGACATTTCTATACGAATATAATTTTCCCACTGCGTCGTTCGGTCTGCGCAACGTTCAGAATGCGCATGACTGAAAAGAGGTCTCCAACCTTTTAACACTTCCCTTACTGTGCTAAAAAATTACGCCAGTAACGGCGTTGGACACTGAGGGTACACTAAACATGTATGTTTCAAATTAAAATTATGCAAAATCTGCTAGGTTATTTTTTGTTATTAGCTATAAACATCATTTTATTATGTAATAAAATGTCGAATAATATAAAATAAAGGTAAGAAATGATAAAATAAGAGCTAAAACAGAAAGGCATTTCTATAAGAATATTATTTTTACGCTGCGTCGTTCGGTCTGCGCAACATTCAGAATGCGCATGCGTGATAAGAGATTTCCAGCCTTTTAATTTTTTTTCATAAAATTATACAATAAAATGTAGCGTGTATTTTTTTGGCAATAAAACCATAATTCGAATAAAGACAATAAATAACATATAAACAAAATATAAAATGAATATATAAATTCAAAAATCAAGGTTTTAGGGCGAGAAATTTATATAGTATAAACAAACACGAAATTCAAATCAATAAAATATATGCAATTTGGAAAATATAAACACTACAGAAAATTTGAAAATAGGACAAACATATCATATAATCAAAGTTTAATCCTGTGGAGACAGTTATCGCAATTGGGGCATGAAACCACTTTTTTTTTTACTATATTCTACGTACTAAACACGCAGGTGTTTGACAAATATTGCAGAATAGCCTGGTTTTTTTTCTCGAATGTTTTTAATAAAACCCACAACTTCCTCTTTTGAGGACCTCACGGGGTGCCAACAGGGTATTATTTACTAATGTTTCGGATATTGACTCGCCACAATATGTTAAAACTGTATTAAAAGCATCTGGTTGTTGCTATTTTTCCTTTTTAAGATATTGGGCATTGCCAATTCCAAACTTAACTCTCTTGTGAAATGTTTTCGGTGGTATTAATTATTTTGTTTCCACTCTGGATATTTGTCTATCCATAAGAGGTATGCTTTCAATGCAGCCATATCTATAATTTCCATAAAAAGACGGAAAGGCCATCTTCTCGTTGACCTTGAGCAAGAGTACTCTCAAGTAATTTGGTCTCCCGTATCTAGTCCAATTTTCGTATTATTATAATGATGTATAATTACTATAGTGGCTTTTGTTTTTCTGAATAATCAATTTCTGCATCATTGAATTGAGTGGATAATAATAATACTGCTTTATTTTTTGTGGTACACACGAAACAAGTGTTTTATTTTCAGCTACTATGGATTGTTTTCTCTCTAGACGGTATAAATTCAAGTGAGATTACTCTTTTATTTTTTCGAAGCGTGCCAGTTAGAGTTAAACCTTTTAATAAAAGATTATCGGCTAATTTGATGGAGGTAATAAAAATACCTGTGGTTATCCTCCTGTTCGTGGCATACTGCGGTTGAACCATTTCTATAACTACTCAGTTACCTTGATTTATCTCTCTCTACGATTATTTATCATACCAGAATAAGCCTGTAAATTTGTTATGCGTCATATGCCGCCGCAGTCGGCAGCAACTCAGATTTTGATGCCATATTTACCAAGTTTAGACTTCATGTACACGCGAAATGAACAATTCTCTCTAAAGTTTGCCAAACGTTCATCTACAGTTATATTCGAAGATGGAGAATAATTGCTTTTGCACATATCCATAAACATTTTTGAAATCCACTTAATTGGTTCTAATTTATCTGAAAAAACCCTGATATCTCTCTTCTCGGGTTTCTTTATCATCAAAACGAATATGACTGTAAATATAGATGAATCTATCTCGAGACAGAGCTGTTGTGAAAAATGACTGACAAAAGGGACTTTCACTTATCCACAATTCACTCAAAGATAGCTTTCGTGTTCGATTTCTGCCAGGTGCGAGCAATATTCCAATGAATTCATATAACTCGTCTTTTGATATTGGTTGGTTCTTTTCTGAATGAATTCGATTTAAATGACGATTTGTTTCTTAAACATCACTTTTACCACCTCTTCATTTACAAACAGACAACACATATCTTTTATGGAATGTACATTTATACTTGAATTTCTCAGTCCAGAATCTTCGATGAGAATATTTGATACCCGACCGATGCCTCGAAGATTGAGGTGGTACTCGTAATGAACTCCATTCGAATCCATGTTTTGATGTAAATAATATTTCTTCGTCTTCTTCACTCGTCTCCAAATCAGAATATACTTCATCCTGTACCTCGACAAAATCTTCTGATTCTGATATATTGCCTGTCTCCTTAAATTCCAAATCGCTATCATCGCCGTCGATATTTCCCGCCATCTCAATTATTATATTTTTGAAAATGAAATAATAAATAAAATGTACATTTATTATAAAAAGAGTAATGGTACAATATAACATACCAGATAAAAAATGATAATAGAAAAAACATACCAGATAAAAATAAAAAATAACAATCAGGATTATAAAACTGGTGACGAGCCCCTGGAACGGGCGCTATACGAACTGTCAAAAAAGAATGAGTGTTTGACATTTCGTCAATTCGCGATTTAAAATCATTAATTTCTGTTGAATTAACTATGAATGTTTTGTTTCCTAATGACATCATTCAAATCATAGAGGTTTCGATGAGGAATACATAAAGTATGAAGACCCTGCAAGCAGTATATTTCGAGAAATTAAATAAAATATAAGTCATGATCACTCGCTATCCATCACCGTACGGCAAGTGTTAAGAAAAAAAAATAAAAATAAAAATCCACACTTAAATAATTTTCTACAGCTTTGAAAAATCAAATCAATTGTCATTGTTAAAAATATGGGTGGTAAAAAACATAAAATAAATAGTACAATAAAATAGATAAAGAACCCATGACCCAAGCATTTTAGAGCTACTAAAACCCGAAGCACTTCTGCATCTCTAGATGAACATGTTAAGCGCATTATAATGATGTAGAAAATTTATTTTGTGATAAGAATAGCAATACTAATGTGTCAAAATATGTTATTCAACTTTCACAACTTTATGAATGAGTTCACGACCTTCCTGAAGGGTTTGAATGTGAAGACGTTTTACGAGTATTCAAAAACAATGAATCACACTAAGCAAATGTCGATAGCACACTCATTACTATTCATAGAAGGCTTCGAACCAAGTTTATTGCAAAATTATGCATTTTGATAAGAATTCACGAATGTTTTTTTTTATCAGCAGATCTAATAAAATATTAGACGGGGTCAACATATTTTCAACTGTTTTATAAAACATAAAATTGTATGTGCTCAAGTTAGTGACTTAGTAAGTACTTTGAGTTTCTTCAGCAACATTTTCAAGTTCGGAATGTATGAAACTTGCATCTTTTTTTTTATATGTCAAAAGTAATGTGACATGAAATTTCTATGACGAAGTTTCAATATTTGAAGACGGTGAAAAGTTTTTTGGTGTTCTAAACCTTTCATCTGTTAAGCTGCTGCGATTCTAATTTAAATTTTATGTGTAAGTATATTTTTTGACACTTTTATGTAAATAAAAACAAGCCAGTATATAAAGAGAATTCTTAAGTAAGAGCTTAAACACCAGCAATACCATATTCACAAGAAACGGATGGTTTCTTTCGCAACTTTCCAAAAATATGTTCAAAGCAGAAAGAACTGAAGAAATATATTTGATTTAAATACATTTCAACTTCAAGTGACTTTTCATTTCATCCGCTATATTTAATCGACATAACTATTTATTCATTTACATGACTTATATAGCGTTGTTTCGTAATAAAATATAACCTTAAGAGCGCATTATTTTTTAACATACGATAATATAAAAACCTTCCTATAAGATAGAATGGTAGAAGCCAAGAGTCGTTGCAAAGAACCAAAGACAAGGGAGCAGATAAGAGAGCGCCAGACTTTCTATCGCGACACATCACTTTTGCTTCTTCTACATTCAACGCTTTCTCATACAACTCGTACGATAAGTCTGACTTTTTTAATTGCCTTCTTTCAAAATATCATCTATTCGATCAAATCTTACTTTCCTTGGTCTTCAACTCACATTTGTATTGTATGTTTGTTTAGTTAATATTTCTTCATTCATTCCTTTTACATGCTCAAACCATCGAAGAGTGCTCTTCTGCATCTTAATAACTGCATCAGCCTTAAGTTCACATTCATCCCTAATCAATTCATTCTATATTGTCCTTTTTCACGTCCACTTTCACCTCTATACATCAAAGTTGGTACTAGAATACTGTTGTAAACTATCATCTTAGTTTATTTTGATACTGTTAGGTTTGAATACATATTTTTAGTGTCTCATTGATTTTGTTTTGTACCGCTAGACGCCATGCGACATCCTTCATAAATAATCCATGTGATGGATGATTTATGAAGGATAACCAACACATCAGAGCACGTTAAATAATTCTGCTATTTCGATAGAAAATACTACCCAAATAGCAGAATTATTTAACGTGCTCTAATGCTTCATGAGTCACCAATACATTTCATTTACTTTCCCTTCACATTTTTCTATCATCATGACTTGAGATTTCGCAACATTCACTTTCAAATCTTTCTCTTCGCATCTTTCATACAATTTACTAATCAAACTTTGTAATTCACATTCATTCTCCACTAACACTGTACAATGTCATCATCATCTATAAATCTGTCGACATTCCCATTGGACATTTGTATCCCGCCCATTGACCTCTGTAGTCACTGCACACATTAATCTAAGTAAATACTAAACAACTAGGGTGACAAAACACATTATTGTTTTAATCCTTTTGTAATATTAAACCACTCAGTCAATGCACCGTTCATTCTAATACTATACATGCTCTTCTTTAGCAAATACTTACGTAATTTCACGTATTTGTATTCAACAATTCAATTAAAATACATATTATTTTACAAAAACCCTTTTTGCGATCTCCTCTCATATTTGAAATGTAACAAAAGTTGTTCAATTGAGTTGAAAAATCAGAACCACACACGGTAGCTAAGTAAAACGCAAATATTTGATGAGCTAAAATTTATAAAAATGTCCGTATAAAAAGAATAATATTTTTGGAAATTACTAAAAATAAGTTTATAGCCCGGAGAAAAACATTCCAGATAGATACGATGAACCATAACATAAAACACGACGTGATGAAAAACATTTCGGTGTTTCAATTCAATCAACAAGCTCGACAGATTTCTCCCGTCTCGCGCGGCGGTGGAGGCCTTCAACCGTCACTGGTTGTTCCTTTTCGTAGATATATCACTCTACATAACATATTTTGGTCAGGGATATTTAAACAAAATTACGTGTAAAAATACATTTTGATATAATTTTATATAAATCATAGCAGGGAATTATGTTTATTGAAGTTTAAAATCGAATATAAAATAGATTTGGTCCGCATAAACATCTATGTAGTCGATAACGTGAGCGATAATTGAGTAATTTCGTTTACTTAACGTAACAAAGATATTAATTTATTAATTGTTATGTTATTTATTTGTTTTTATGCATAATACAGGCTTAAACATTATAATTAAAAAATAATAATCAACATATTTAAAAAAGATCAATATTCATTCAATAAGTTGAGTGCTTTCTAACGTCCCCAGCATTAGAAGAAAGTTTTCTTTTATTATTGATAATGTGATATAAAAAATCTCAATATCTGAAAAAGTCGTGTTCAAAAAAGTTAAGACCCTTCCAACAGGCATAACAGATGGGAGGCCTTATTGTTGCGCGAATGATTAAGAACAGTTCCTGCCGGCGCAGTCGAGTGTAGTATAGGTAATTATTAGGAACACGCAACGCTTATCTTTCTAGTAATGTTGGAAAACTCACAACTCCTAGAACTAGCCTAACTGCGCCTATTAGAAACTGAGTAGGGTAAAGTCATTTATAGATACCAAACTCAGGCATATAGAGATGACGCAGATATTTTTTCTGTACCTTCTGCACTTTGAACGAGCTTTGTGCTCTCTGAGGACTCCAAATGCAAGCATTGATTTCTAGTTTGCTACGATTCTGTCGATTAAATAGCGTTTTGAGCAACGTTTGGTTTTCAAACGACTAAACGTTATGCTTCCGTAGGGTGAGAAATATTGGAAAGGAAAATGCAAAATTCAAATTTGAATAATAGAAAACAATATAAATGTATTGTAATTTTTTTTTATCCAACACTGTTAATACCACTTTTTGTAACGGTATAACCTTACCGGTTTCAGGGCTCTCTCCTCATCATCAGGGGAGCACAAATCTTGCTTGTGCTACCCGATGATGAGGTGAAAGTCTTGAAACCGGTAGGGTAAGCCACGAAACCGTTACGAAAAGTGGAATAAACAGTGTTTGATAAAAACAAATTACAATGTCTTTAAACCTCCACAATGTTAATGCCTTACTATAAATAATATACAATATATATGTATTTACAGAACTATTATTTCATTCAATTGTTGAAAAAAAAGTTGGCATTCGTATACGAGAATGTTTATATTTTTTTTATATACCGTTATATACAAAAAATACATAAAACAGACGAAATAAGGCCCCTTCAGCGACAAACGCGAACTAAACAATTCTCACTGACAGTTGTTATGTCACATTGCATTTTAGACATTTCAGATTCTTTATTTTCGTTTTTTAACTGTTTGTCTTATTTTTCATTGCTTTGAAATTTTGACGAAAGGTTGCATTAGTATACAAGCATGTTTATATATATTTTTTTATTTTTCAAATTCCTTATAAATGAATAATAAAGTTTGTTTTTTAACTTACACTTTTATTTTACGGGATATTGAAAAGCAAAGCTTCAAACCGATAATTTCCATAGGGTATTTGCAGCTAATGAGTAAATAGTTTTTAATATGAGTATATAGTAAATGTGAAATGTTATATATGAATTAATTAAGTCTTGGGTCCCTATTTATTTATCTATTTATCTATATAAATAAAAATGTAAATGTTCGTATATAAAAAAACTCAAATCTCCGCACTGATTGCTTTGAAATTTTGACGAAAGTTGGCATTCGTATACGAGAATGTTTATATATTTTTTTCATATACCGTTATATACAAAAATGTACATAAAACAGACGAAATACGCGAACTAAACAATTCTTATTGACAATTATATCACATTGCATTTTCGACGTTTCGGAATTAATATTAAATGTTAAATAATAATTATTAAATATCTATATAAATAAAAATGTTAATTTAAATAATAAATACTAAATTTTCAAATATGTTTTTTTGAAAAATAGCGCGCCATCTGGCCGTAAAAGTAGAATAAACTTTTTATCTGTCACATTGTTGCGTCGCATTTAAAAATGGCGATCTTTCAATTCGGGTTTTTAAAACTGGTTTTTGTTGTTTTTGTTATTATAGATTTTCATTTGAATTCATGGTATGTATCTGTGTATGTTTTATACATTTGAATTATTAAAAGTTTCATGCAACTAACTTTTAACAAATGTCACATTTGATTTAACGAACTGCCCATTTTTGCTAATTTGTAACAAGATGTATTAATTTGTCATTATTATTAGTTTTATGTAATGTATTTACCTAAATAACTTGCTATTTATTACAATCGAGGCCTATATTAAAGTTGATAAAATAATTGAAATTACTGAACGTCGCTACAAGATTGTATTGGGGCAAATTTGTGAACTGTCATAGTTAACAGAACGTTTGATATTCATCCGTTTGAATCAGACCAAGGTTCGCTCTGAAGAATACGTTCATTTGCGACATGCAGTTATAAATTATGGTAATAGAACTAACGTTGGAAGACTATAACTTCTGCAATTTAGTGACGTCAAAAGAAGAATTGGTTGAAAAAGTATTTCCCTATATTCAAATCAATTATAAGAATCACAATTGGCTAAGTGAACGAGCTATTTTTGCCGCCAAGAACAAAGACGTCTACGAACTTAACAATATTATTCAGTTTCTTTTTTAATCTTTCACAATTTTATATGTTTTTGTTATAACTTTCTTTCTTCTTTTTCAGTGCAATGGATCTGCTTTGTCGAGGAAGCAGCAGAGCGACGTGCATACAGACTTGAGGATGCACGGTTGCGATCACGGTGATCGCGTTCTGCAGCTTCAGAACTGCGTCGTTCTCAAGAGAATGAACGCGACAGATAGAGTAGTTGAAAGACGTCAAAAATATTGTATACCTACAAGCATTGTGAAATTAAACATATTAGAAACGTGTGCTTTCTCTTTTCTTTATTTTCCATTTAACCAGACTGAGCCACAGCAACGCGTGGCCGGGTAAAGCTAGTATTTAATAAAAGTTAAAACCTAAATTTACTATATGTGGTGATATATGACCAAATTAATTATTTATTTATTTGATCCCTAGAACGCTCAGTATTGTCCAGATGGCAGAATTCTGGCCGAGAATAATTTAGTACCGTTAACACGATAAGGGGAAAAGCGTCTTTTTTCTATATAAATGTTTGCACGTCTTAATAATTAAAAATAAAAATAGTTTCGTACAAAGTCCACGTAAAATGATGCCAAATGGTACAATTTCGAGTGGGATATTTTTCAAAACAAAATATTTTAGCAATGAGCAACTACTGGTATAATTGGGTCGATTTTAGAAAGGAAGCTGGAAAATCACGAAATCATATAATAAAAAGTGTTTAGTATGTGGGTAGACTTCACCCGCCCCTAACTCACTCGATTGACGAGCGAAAAATAATTATGGCGTGCAAAAATAGATATAAAATTACTTTAATCCATCTCGGTGGGAAAATATTTCCTACGAAACTAATGTATTGTATTGATAATAGAAAAATGTCTGTATCAGCGATACACAACCTTGAAATAAATTTTAAAGGTTTATAACATGTCTGACATTCTTTTCGTCTGGAGAACTGAAAAATATCCGAAACTGAAACAAATACCAGAACAAAGCAGGTGTGAAAAAATTAATTGTATTATGAAAAAACATTTATTAGCAACAAATCGATTTCCACCAAGTATTTCAGAGATAATATGCTACGAAGCAATAAAAAACTTTCCATGTATGTTTGCGATTATGTATATCGCCGAGTACAAATTGGTAACTAACATTTTACTCTTTCTGAGATATTTCAATTAAAAATTGTACTCCTTCCAATATACTCCTATATGCCTAGTTTGGTGGAAATTTTTAATAAGTACACATGTTGTTGAGTTCAGGAAGATTCATCTCAGGCAATTCCTCAATCTTATATACAATAGTATGACTTTCTTTTTTCTACTCAAGTCGTGTATTTTTTATTAAATTTAATTGATCGTATTTGACTCATTTTTTACTTTCTGTGATCATAGATTATTATTGTCATCTATCATATTTTGAAAGATGCGAGTATATGTATTGTAAAATGTAATTTTTTTTAAAGATTTTCTTACGTTATTTTGTTGATAATTGTTACTGTGATATGTAAAGGTCACTTACTGTCGTTTATTTTGTTAATATATAAATGAATATGCATCTGGGTACTTGCATATTTCTCGATTGTGTGAAAATAGTATTTCCAGTTGGAAAATCAATTCCAAACCAGAACTGTACATTGACCATTTGATGATAGTTACCTGAAAACCTCTTATGTTTCAAAATTTCCACTGACCAGTTACGACCAACAATACAATATATTAACAGCTTTTTTTAACATAATTACCAATCAACCACGAAAAAATATTTTGCTAGCGTAATTAATTAATAATCACCGAAACGTGTCGAAACGAAATGAAAAGTGTCAGGGTACCAGCACGCATAATTTAATTTCCTTTTAACATCTGCCAATTTCCTTTAAGTACTTATTTCGAGATTTCGATTAGTTCATCTTCCAGAATATCAATAATGTTCCTTTCACATTCCAAGAGGTATTAAAGAGGCACCATTTTAAAATATCTTATGTTAATTCTAGTTATATCAACGAAAAAAAATCTGCTGTCGTAGAAGCATGAACATTATAGAACCCCATTTGTATTATTTTTTAAATGTTTTGTTTTGTAATTTATTTTTATCAAACACTGTTTATTCCACTTTTTTATTCCACAGAGCGACGTGTTTATTCCACAGAGCAACACTGTTTATTCCACAGAGCGACGTTCATACAGACTTGAGGATGCACGGTTGCGAGCACGGTGATCGCGTTCTGCAGCTTCAGAACTGCTTCGTTCTCAAGAGAATGAACGCGACAGACTGAGAGTAGCTGAAAGACGTCAAAAATATTGTATACTCACAAGCATTGTGAAATTAAACATATTAGAAACGTGTGCTTTCTCTTTTCTTTATTTTCCATTTAACCAGACTGAGCCACAGCAACGCGTGGCCGGGTAAAGCTAGTATTTAATAAAAGTTAAAACCTAAATTTACTATATGTGGTGATATATTATGACCAAATTAATTATTTATTTACTTGATCCCTAGAACGCTCAGTATTGTCCAGATGGCAGAATTCTGGTCGAGAATAATTTAGTGCAGTTAACACGATAAGGGGAAAAGCGTATTTTTTCTATATAAATGTTTGTACGTTATCCTTAATAATTAAAAATAAATAGTTTCGTACAAAGTCCACGTCAAATGATGCCAAATGGTACAATTTCGAGTGGGATATTTTTCAAAACAAAATAGTTTAGCAATGATAAACTACTGGTATAATTGGGTCGATTTTAGAAAGGAAACTGGAAAATCGCGGAATCATATAATAAACAGTTTTTAGTATGTGGGTAGACTTCACCCGCCCCTAACTCACTCGATTGACGAGCGAAAGAAATAATTATGGCGTGCAAAAATAGATATAAAATTACTTTAATCCATCTCGGTGGGAAAATATTTCCTGCGAAACTAATGTAATGTATTGATAATAGAAAAATGTCTGTATCAGCGATACACAACCTTTAAATAAATTTTAAAGGTTTATAACATGTCTGACATTCTTTTCGTCTGGAGAACTGAAAAATATCCGAAACTGAAACAAATGCCAGAACAAAGCAGGTGTGATATATTTTTTTTATGATTAATACTGTTTTGAAATGAAGTTTGAAATGGATACCGTTGGGTCCCAAACAAAATCTGCTGTCGTAGACGCATGAACATTATAGAACCCCATTTGTATTATTTTTTTAATGATCAATACTGTTTTGAGTTGAAGTTTGAAATGGATACCGTTGCGTCCCAAACAAAATATAAATAATTTTACAAGTAGTTTTATCTCACATGAAACTGAAGACGGTGGTGTAAAATTAATTTGATTTGATTCAATCAATATGCATATAAATTGTTAGTTAGTTCATTTATTTTTAGTGCCAGACTTTTATATTGCAACACATATTTTTGCCTCTTCTATATCCATACAACTTTTCATACTGCTAATCCGATTCCTCTGACTTTTCATATTTCTTTTTTTCAAATGTACCATTGATTCCACATATTAACTGAAATGTTACTAATGACCTTCTTAAGTACGCCAGGAAGAGAATGATACTTTATTTCACATGTTCGTGAAGTGAATACAAACTTCAAATATATTATATAGCCTCAATCCAAACTTAATCAGAATTATTTTTACTTTTGAAACTCCACGTATGAATATTTAAGAATATATTACTTTGTTATTCCACTACTTATATTAATCCACACTACACATGTTTCTACTTTCTATCCCGAAAATCTCTTCAAGCTGAATGATCCCGCTTTGTTTCCATGAAACGTGATACAAGTTATATCTAATTATTGATTTTGTAACGAACCTGGGCCACTTTATCTGAAAAAAGCCTCGGGATAAGAGGCAGAAAAACCTGTCGAGATAATTAAATTAATTAGTGCAATAACTAAGCAATTTTTTGTTAAATATTCTAATATGAACACCTCCAACGCCAACTTTATTTTTCAGAGATACCCTCATTCTTCTTTAGGTTACATTTGACTAAACTTCCATTAATATAATATTGTAATAACGTGAAGAAAATGATTGTCTTTGAAATTGGTTGTTAATACAATAGAGCGCCGTTAATATAAGGTAAGAAAATGAATATAAGAAATGAAAACAATCTTTAACAATTTTAGTCTTAAAAAAAATACCACAAATTAAAAATCACATGTTAGAGAAGATTAACGAGGTTCTTATTTTATTATATCATCGATGTATACAGTACAATCTGGTTGGTTTATTGCCATGTAGCAATCTCTTCCATCAGCCAAAAATGTGTCATAGAGGTCGGAAAAGAAAAATACATTTTTTAAAATCGGGTTGGAAGACTGGCGTCAAACCAATTGGGCCAAATACATTTAGATTTACATATGATAAATATATCTTTATAAAGTAGCTCACCAAAGAAATAAACTTTTGTTTGAGAAATCAACGTTGTGAAACAATACACAAAGGGATCAAGTGAAACATTATTGAAATTTTACATTACACAGCTATTCGTGTCAACGAATTCATTGTGAGCAGTATCGAACAGGGGCGCTGGAGAAAAGCAGGATTAAACAGAATAGAAATTAGTCCACTATATCGTAGCTTTAATTATATTTCAAAATGAAATACAAATTATAAAGCAACATTCGAAAGTTGCTAAGGTTGTCTTAAGCTTGACGATTCAAGTATCTGGAGTTTAACTTCAAATTTATAATTAATCAAATAATAATATTCAAATTTCTAGGAGAATGATCTCGGACATTCTTTAGAATAAATGCCAATTACTATTTATTTTAACTTTATATAATGAACTTAACTGTTTGTACTAAACTATTTTTGAATAATTGGTTAACCTTCAAAATATCCCTCGTCCTTAACTCCTTTACATTCCCATCCTTGTTCCTTTTAATCATGAAACTTATTTATGTTTTGCTTTAAATTTTGTTACTTATACTCAAGTGTATTAATTTACTTCTGTTTAAGTTTATTAATTTACTTCTGTTTAAGGTCATGGATACCGATAATAATTTTGAAACAAAAGTTGGTTGATAGGACATACATATCCTTAAAGCAATAAATACGTTTGATATATTACATTTAAATTGGTATAAAAATGGTATAAAAATAAAATAACTGTATTTCTGCATATTGTGTAACAATACAAACGGAAAACACACGATACGTGCTGTTAATGGCTTTCATTTTTCCATTTTTTATATAAAAGAACTGCAAATTACGAAAAGCTTTCGAGTCTCGTAAAATCATTCATATGAAAATAAAGATGCAGATCATAATGTCCCAAATATTATATTATACAGGTGACAGACAGATCATTGCGCATGGTCGGAAAAAACAACTGAAAGCCTTTAAATTAAAGATGATCTCAGTCAAAGTGGCTTTTTCTAGTGACACTATTGTAACGCTATTACAAATCATTAAAAAAACTTAATTCAGATGAATCCAAAAAAGTAACCAATTTAGAAAAATATATCAAGTTTAAATATTCTTGTTCAGTTTTCCGTTACACTGGAAATTTTCCTATGGATTTATTAACGCAATTTTCGTTCGAGGTTTACCAAGAAACCGAAAAGGATTATGAACAGATAGATAACCCGCTCCAAAGGAAGCAATCTTTCCAAGGACGAATCGGCCCATAAATAAGGGTAAATGAACAAAAAATTATGTAACCCACATCGGTCTTAAGATGAAACGTTAGGGTATTTTCAATATTCATATTTCGATGTAAAGGGTTTTCAATCAGCATTGAATTAATTAATGATCACATAAAAAAAAAATCAAAACGACTAACTCGGAGTAAGTGATACGACTCTAGCGCTTGAAAGCATTGTCAAAATGTGTTAAATAATCGAACTTTCAAACTTGATGTGCACAGTGAGAAGTGCTTACGGGTAAATTTGGATGTGACCGTCGACTGATGATCTAAGAGAACCTTAAAAAATACAACCTGAAAGTTTGTTTATTGAAAAAAAATGTACGAGTATAGTAGTATAGTAACAAGTCTGACAGATTTACTCGTATCATGCATCACCAATCATGTACACAATCCATCCATCCACTCCAATTAGAATATTAGGAAAATTGTGGTACACAACTTCAGTAGTATAACATGACAAACCACTGATTGAAATTCTTCAACCGCGTGGGTATGTCTTGAAAATGATTTTTGTACTTTCCTATGATTTGTTATACGAACAAGCATAAAACAAGCTTACGTTCCATATATCAAACATACATTTTATGGCATTTTCCACTCCCAGGGTAAGTAAAATATTTGGGGTTAACAAACTGATTTTATGTTTTGCACATCTAACCCCTCCAGGAAAAAGTTCCACGGAAATCGTTATACATTCCTCACCCCCTCCAACCGTGAGCTAAGAAAATAGCCTCTTATTTTAACATTATCTCAGGAGTCTTTATTTCCTTCTTCCGTTACATTAAACGTAGTTCACAATCAAAACAAACAAATCAAGAAATAAACTATTTGTATTAATATAAATCACCCAAATAGGAAGGCAGTTTATGAGTATACTAAAAAAATATAACAATAACTTGAAACTATTTTACTTGATAATAAATGTGTAAATCTAAGACTACGCCAATTAGCGTTTCATACTTTCCATAATTACGTTAATGGTGAATTGTTGACTGCAAAACCGAATTGTGTATTGTGAAATGAATTAGGTCGTTGTCACATGGCCTACTTCAGAGAAAATATATTGTCGATTTCGGTTACTCCAAAAGGTTGTATTAAAAATAAAACATGACAAAAATTACACATTAGAACATAGGCTCTGGTTTTAGATAATTCTTAAACAAAATTAATGAATAATGTTCAGTATTCACGAGTTAAAATTTAATATGTAATTAAGTCTTATGAGCCTATGTTAATTAATGCTATAAAAATGCGTGCAATTAGAAGAATACTTAGGGTGACTTTGTATAACAGAATGCGGAATTAAGTGATTAGGGGTGAGCGTGAATTTAAGGTTGTGTTAAACAAGATGAAGAACACCACTCTGAGATGGTTTGGGTACGTGGAACGAATGAATTAAGAAAGACTAACAAAACAAATATACAGTGCAATGTGAGTGGAAGGCATGGCAGAGTAAGACCAAGGAAAGTATGGTTCAATCAAGTGTATTTTGTGATATTTCGAAAGAAGGAAATGTAAAAAGTTCGAGGAATCGTAGGAGCTGTATGAGTAGGTTTACACGGGTGTAGAAGCAAAATATGTTTGTAGATATATGAAAATTTAGCGCTCGCTCCTTTCTTCCTACCCCGATAGGGAGACAGCATGATGGTAAGTTTTTAACTTCACCAAAATATTTAAATCACTAAGATGCTTGATATAGATTAGTCAAAAATATTTGAACAAAATTGTTCATTTAATTATTATCGATTGCAAACGGACCCTGAAAGTATAAAACATATTTTTAATAATATATAAATTGGTCTGAATTTAGAGAAAAATTACTCCATCAATCAATATCGGATTAACGATATTCTGAATCTAATTGATAATAATGTTTTCATGTTTGATCAAGTTTCATACAAGCGTATTTAAAAAAACGAAGACTTATATAGCGCTATATCATAATACCTATCTCACCAAGATTGTAAGGATAATGTATGCTAAGCCGAGGTAGAGAATGAATAAGTCAAATACTTAATAATATAATAGCTGTGGAAAGGTCCAACAATGATTTGAACATGATAAATAAAAGTGATATAAAATATCACTCTTGTCCATTGTCAAACCACAGCTACACGACTTGGAAATAAAAATGCTGTACGCAATAAAACCATAAAATGAATGCAATTGCTGGTAATAAAATGCACATGAAACAAGCAATGAACAAAGAAAGCAAAAGTCAGATATTTTCCAAGGAAAAGTCAAATCTGACTTTTTTACGACGGCTAATGGACGGAGAATAATTGAACGAGTATAAAGCGGAGGCTGTCAACCAGTGATGCGCGTCCCACTGGTGGTACGCATGAATTAAATAGTGTTACCTATATGGAATACATTTTTTGTGGAAAAAAAACGCAACCCACTGATGTTTCATCTGAGAGAAATTTAATGAACGATTTTAAAAAGAACTTTTAAGTCGATTAAACAATGGAAAGATTTTGAAGAATTTTAAAAAGAGCAAATATATTTTGATGCCATTTTGTTCGACATAGTTGTATGAAGCAGGATTTACTAAAGTTGTTTACTTTAAAAAGTAGATGGAGAAGGAAACTCGGCTTGAAGTCAAATTTACGTTTAAAATGAGCGCCAGACGGTCTCCTTTTACGTTTAAAATGAGCGCCGAACGGTCTCCTTTTATGTTTAAAATGAGCGCCAGACGGTCAACCTCTTCTACATCCATATACCTTCTCATACAACTTCCACGATTTCTCTGCCTTTCTACGTTTCCTTCTTTTATAATATCATAAGAATCAAATTAAATAATTTTATTAATCAACAATAATATTAATTGTATTTGTTAATATTTTAAAAAAATTGAAGAAACGAAATATGACAATAACTTAATAAAAACTTAAATCTTGACTACTGATTTTTTTAAAGATTTGTTTTAGTGGTATGCATTTATGAAAATATTGAAAACCGCTGGTATAAAGCACAATTCTTAAAGTCAAAAGGTTGACATGTCATAAAATTTAATGTCAGGGATCACTGTCATAAAAAAAACACTCTTTTCAAGGAATCTGTTCTGATATTGCCACTACAATTGATAAAAATAATAACCTTTTCAGAATGGGGTGAAAGTAACACATATTGTTACTTTTTTTCTTTTGAAATGACTATTCACCCATTTGGGTATTCCCAGACCAGATTAGTTCTAACAACATAAAAACATTGTGTTCGCGGAACCAAAACGCACAACTCGTAAAAACTGTAACAAAATATTTTATTTGAATATAGAAATTATTTGCAAATTATGGAGAATATGACCCGAATTTATAGTCCGGCGTAAATACTAAATAATAATGTCTAAACTTAAAGTCAGTACAAATACTAAAGTTATGAAATGAAACCACGCGACTTTTATTTATGGAAGTTACGATAACCTTTAACTTTAAATAATAAATTCTTCGGAAGAAAAATTAGTTCAGGATTATTATTTAGAGTTAAGATCGGATAATGAATTTGGGTCTATATTTGTAATCAGAATACATACATTGGTATGCAAAGCGATTATATGAACTTGATATATTGTATATAAGACAAATTAATTGAATCTGATAAGAATTCCAATATTTCCGCCAACAATCCCAAAAGGTTTATTGATTTTGTTCCAAAGTGGTTAGGACTAATACATCGATCAATAAGTCTCGGGACTAACCAACAGATGGCGCCTCTAATAACAAATCCATACCATCCTCAGTTAGTACCAGCCTTTAGAAGTTACGTGTCAAACTTTCATGACATTCCGACATTGTGTCATTAAGTTACAGTGGTTTTAGTGACCCTACTTTTGCTATTTTCAAAACAATGGATAAAACGAATTTCGTTTTCAGCGATGGCTTGAAAAATGTCATCCGGGCTCTGCTCCGTCAAAAACAACCATTTGTCGGTGGTATGCTGATTTCAAACGCGGTCGTACCGACACAAATGATGCTGAACGCTCTGGTCGTCCAAATGAGGCTGTTGCACCAGAAAACATAAAAAAAAACTCAAAATCGTGATGGAAAATCGCAAAGTAAAGTTGCGGAGATAGCTGATTCGGACGATATCATTTGGTAGTGTTTACACTATTTTGCATGAACGTTTGATCATGAAAAAGCTTCTTTCGTAATGGGTGCTGCGTTTGCTCACAATGGAACAGAAACAACAACGCATCGATGATTCAGAGCGCTGTTTGGCACTGTTTACGCGAAATAAACAGGAGTTTTGCGTCGGTATGTGACAATATATTTAACTTGGATCCACTACTATACTCCGGAATCAAATCGGCAGTCAGGTGAGTGGAGAGCAGCCGGTGAAAGTCGTCCGAAGCGACCAAAAACTCAACAGTCGGCCGGGAAGGTTATGGTCTCCGTATTTTGGGATGCGCATGGTATAATATTAATCGATCACCTTGAAAAGGGAAAACCATCAATAGCAAATATTACATAGCGTTATTGGAGCGTTTGAAGGCAGAAATTGCAAAAAAACGGCCCCACATGAAGAAAAAAGTTCTCTTTCATCAGGACAATGCACCGTGTCACAAGTCGATGGTAATGATGGCCAAATTGCATGAGTTGAACTTCGAATTGCTTTCGCACCCACCGTATTCTCCAGATTTGGCCCCCAGCGACTATTGGCTGTTCGCAGACCTCAAAAAGATGCTCCAGGGAAAGAGATTTGGCTCCAATGAAGAAGTGATTGCCGAAACTAACGCCTATTTTGAATCCAAAGAGAAATCGTTCTACACGGCTGGTATAGAAAAGTTAGGAAAGCGTTGGAATGAATTTATCGCTCTTGAAGGAGACTATGTTGATGAATAAAGAAGAATTTTGGCAAACAAATGTTGTTTTAGTAGTTAGTCCCGGGACTTATTGATCGATGTGTTATATCATATTGTTTTAATTAAAAACATCGTTGGATTACTCTTAAATAAATATAACCTTTTTAGGACCTATATATTTCAACATAAAGGTGTAATATTTTTTCAATCGATAAAGCAACACATACAACTATTTATCAAATAAAAATACGTGTATGTACAAATTGAAAATTTCACATACTCTTAGTACTAATAGTTAAATTTTTCAGCGTTGAACTTTCAACAAAATTTGAATTTAGTAAAAAACTTTCTAGCTTAATACTTTTTACAATCTGTTTGAATTGTGTAAACGACATTCAAAATAAATATTTAGTAATTTTTTATCAACGCAAATAAACAATAGGTTGAATGAAAAAATCTAAAATAATTAGTAAGTTTCAGGATAAGATGGAAGCGGCTGTGGTTATTAGATTGAATTCGTTCCCATATATTTTGATAGCTATTTTCTTTCGATTCTCCGCCAAATAAATATACAATAATACTGTGGCATCTTATAATGATAACGCACGTAAGTGAATTTATATTGAAATCGAAAAACAATAGAAGCGAGCTCAAGTCGAGATCCGAATGGAAATGGAACCTACCATCTACCGTCAGAAATAACCCAAATTCCAAAAATAGACGATTAATCATAATCCCAGAGAAATAAGTTCTGTAATAAAGACTTTCTCTTGGGATTCTCTAGGAAGGGAAGCAGTTTCCATTTAAAACACATATTAACTATCTACACAATATAACATATGTTTTTCAACTGGATTTCCAAAAAAGTGATTTCATTACAATAAAATACAAAACTTTGAATATAAGGGGTGATGGATTACGAGAAATATTTAAGAAAAACTACGAATAAAAATATTACTTTATTGGAGAATAATTCTACGCGTCTCCTTAGTATTGTGTTCTTATTGGATTTTGAGACCTTTTAATAAGAGTATATTTTAAGCTATTATATTGTATTACACTTTTGTTGTACACAATACAACTTGGCGGGTACATTGTCATGTGGCAATCGCTTCCAACCGACAAGAATTTTTTTTAAGAGAACATAAGTGAAAACCAGATTGGAAATAATTTTAAAAAAATCGGATACCAACAGGATTTGAACCCGCAACATCCCCGGGTTGAAAAACAGATATCTTACCAACTAGGCTATGGAGATCGTCCATATCCATTATGTATACATTACATTTGTCTACTTGTGTGCTTAAGATTCATGAATAATCCAAAAAAGATCTTTTTAAATTAACGATCATGTCGATTGAACACGCTAGATGAAAGACACTCAATATTCAGTGATAGCACTTGTCCAATAATGTGTCAGTAATGACATGTGAGGAAATTGCATTCGAGTAAATAGATCCAAAACCCTATAACGTTACAGTACTCGTATTATCAATTAATATGATGTTATGTTTTGAAGTTCCTTTTAGTTAAAAAAAGTCAATAAGTTACTTTTAGGATGCGTCGTAGTGTAAAAAAAATATGCTTGATTTTCTTTTAACGCCTACACCAAAGATTTATTATTTTTAAATTTAAGAAACTAATTTGTAAAAGCGGATGAAATATTTATTTATTATTTTTTTCTTTTTAATAGATAAAAAATATTGAAATCTCAGACTGTCTTCCAAATTTTCTTTTCTCCGTTTGATAAAATAAAATTTCTTGGGAGCGATAAAAAAACGCCTGACAAAAAGTAAATGCAAAATACACGACTTCGTCGGAATGTATAATAGATATAACGGGAGTAGTGCCCGAGCGAGACATTAAATATAACTAACACAGAATGAAATGTTGCTGAATAAGTAAGATAGCATAATTTCGTTATTCAGCAACCTCCTACTACTCGTATATATCAGAAACATCAGAGCACTCGACAGTCAACTCTCATGATATCGATTCTTCAAAAACAAATCTGTACCCTAGAGGATAAACCACGGGAGTCACATCGCAATGAATGTGCAGGAAACAGATGTTTGTGCAGGTGTAGATTTCAAAACACCATAACTTTTAAACCAGTTGAGATAATTTCGATCTGTAAAGAGCTTTCTTTGTAAAATTATCTATATTTTAATACTGATTGTATATATTGTCAATTTTATTGAAAAATAGACAAAATGAACTTACGTTTATGTATGTATGTAAATATGTTTAGAAGATAAACAACTAAGTCCATTTTATCTGTATTTTTCGTCGATTGTCCTTACATTTATTATTTCCATATCTATGGGTTTTTTTAAATAGGTAATTAAAAAAATGCTTTATATAAGTGTATTTTATTGAAATATATGTATGTATGGAAATATGTTTAGAGCATAGACAACGTAAGTCCATTTTATCTGTATTTTTCAGCAAGCCTGTGGATTGTATTTACCTTTATTATTTCCATATCTCATAATTTTTTTTTTAAATAGGTAATTAAAAAAATGCTTGATGTAAGTCTATTTTATTGAAATATATTATGGCGGTGTCCGACACTGTTGAATGATGAACAAATGATGGCACCGATCGAAAAAAGTATATTGAAATAAAAAAAAAAATTGTCTTGAATCGTTTAAAATCACATCACAAAGAAAAGTGAAGTAAAATAAATTACAAAAAAATATCCATTGTTCAGGATCGTCTTGAGGAATATCGCTCGATGAAGGTTTATGAGGCAGTTTGTTATGAAAGTCGTGAAATTCACATGGGATCCGTTGTTTTATATTTTGTAAATCATTGTATTTAGCCGTGCTTATTGGCCTTATACAATTTTGGGAATGAGGGAGGATGGAAAATAAAGAGTAGGTGATCTTATTTTTCTCCGAAGATCTACCTCTTTGAATTCGCCTTCAAAATCAGTTTTATAAAATAAGAACCCTACTTTATCAGAAGGAATATTTTGCATGAGCCACACATACGAGTATGTAAATACTATCAGCATATTCCTGTTCTGCCCGGGGCAGTTCTCTTACCAAAGAGTCAATTCTTTTGTATTATTTAATGCGCCACTAAGGGCCCATTTTATGAGACATGATCACATTTAATTCCCTCCTCTACCGCCTTTGGTTTCGTCCCAAATTACCGCTGTCGTTTCTCCACTAGTGTCATTGTTTATTGTTGAATTCAATGTCCACAATTTCCTTAAGTAAAAACTTGGCTTGAGTGACAATTTCCTTAAATAAAGGCTGTTGGTAAGATATGGAGTGGGTAAGCATTTTTCTAAATCAAACATCACTATTTTGTTATTTTTCGGATTCTCACTTGCAAGAATTGTATCATTCCTTTTGAGTTGGTATCTTGAAGTTGCTTCTTTTATGTGCTCCTCCAAAAGCCGTTTTTGGTCTTCTTTCTCTTCTGTTAAAATGTTGTCTGAAATTTTCATCCTTAATCTGTCACATGTATCATTACTAAGTAAATGAAAGCCCAGATTGAATTGTGTAGTGAATACATGCCTATAAAGCCATAATTTGGGTGCATCAGATGGCCTCATGTTGACTTCTTCTACGAACACGTCATACATTTTAGTGATATTTAAATCACTTCCTAAATATTTGCGTTGTGTACGATTCTGGCTGTAGTGGGACTCGTAAGCTGGAAATTTGGCAATATGATTTTTTATTAAATTTATTGTTTTATAATTGATTTTATTTGCTGCAGGATGATGATCTCCGCGGTCACGCTCAACTAAACCTTCAGAGTTTTTTAGTTTTTTTTTAACACGACAAAAGCATATTTGATATCTAATGTGCTTAGGAAAAATGGCTTGCAGACTGCAATGTTCTTGTTATCTATTTCAAATGTGTACAGATTGGAAGAAGTGCGTCTTCCTTTTTGAGAGGAATTCCTTGGACATGATCGCTTGCAAGAACTTTGTTTCACTCTATTCACGACAAATTGTCGCCTTACATTCCAGTTTTTAAAATTCCGTAAAAATGTTTTTACGTCGAGTTTCTGATATTTTTAATGTGTTTCTGTACGAAACAAATGGAGGTCCCATCTTAACTGCTGGCTTCACAGTATTCTTCTGAGTTACATACTCCTTTCCAGCACATCTCAAAACAGCGCTCTTATTTTTTACCACTCTTTAGAGGCAGGCTGTCTCCGTCTAATATTTTTTGACGTATCAGATACAGAGCTTTGCAAATTTCATACAGGTATAAATAAACCTGTTTCTGCATCAAGATACTTATCAAGATCTTCAGTAACTGTTGATTCTGGTGATTTTTCCACAGGCATGAGACAACCAGCAGTTGTTTCATCAAGAAAGTAATCAACAGTTTCTTCCCGATGATTGGTTTGTGATGTAAAATGGTTACAATCGTTAGAGCATAAACAACGCATTTTGGACTTCCGTGTTTATGGCACTAACGAAATATTCCGAAAAGAGTTTTGCTTTGATGAAAATAACGTATCTGGGACTTCAGATGTTTTTTGCATGAACGTAAATTGGACTTAATATTTTTATTACTAATTAAAATCGTTTATTTAATAAATGAATGACTTCAGCGTTTTATCCACTTATAGAACAGCTTATTACGATAATTTCTGCATTGTTAACTCTAAAACAGCAAAAAGTGGACTCCCGTGGTTTATCCTCTAGGGTACAGAAATATAAGTAATTCTTATAAAACAAATAAAAATAAAAGTTTGAAATAAAAACCGCGGTGAAATTTCATTAAAATGTATTACTGGAGTACAAAAAAGTTGCCATTTATCTTTGCAGGATTAAATTCCATAATAGCCTTCTAGCTAACTATTTCAGAAGTTTTACTTTACTGTCAACAGAATGTGACGTTTATCTCCAAGATTTGCGAAAAGGTGCTTAAAAATAAGGAAATAATATTTATGCGCAAGATAGGACATTGTTTAAAAAATCTTGTAGTTAATAAATATATCCATATTTTAGTAACGTTAACTTACCATACATGTAAAATATAAACGTTATTTTTAGAAACAGAAAAATAAATATACTTGGTGTACTTGAATATTAATAGATATACTCGTATTTCAACATTTTGAATGGTTTAGAAGTCAATGTATTTATTATAACATTTTATAAAAACAGGTAATAAAAATATCCCGGTAATCCCGAGTTATCAGCCGGTGTTCTTTAAATTAAAACAATATTTAATCTACAACAGTTAAATTGATAGGCCGCCTGTCATTCAACCCTGGGTGGGGGTTGTGGGTTCAATTCCCGCTGCAATCAAGTTTTTTTTTAAAAGTATTCGTTTGGTTTTCGCTTGAGGCCTCTTTAATATATTTTGGGTCAGTTGGAAGAGTTTACTTATCATGCAAATAAGCCCGCCAGGTTGTACAGTATTAAACGAAAGTGTTATACAATAATACAAAATATAAATCCAGAAATCATCTAAAAAACAAAATAGATAAAAAAAATAACAAAAATTAATCAGGTAGAAAATTCAATCAATATTTCAGAGGAATTGATTGACTAATTATTTATCGTCATTTTAGATTGTGCTTATCTATAATTATTTCAGATAGCGGCCGGGCTATCAAAAAAGGATGACATGACTTGCGCAATAAGTCGAAAAGCGATTGTTTACGTTGAACATTTTTGGGGAACAAAAAGTCTCCCGGAAAGAGTCACCCAATGCTCGACATTCGTTTGTTCTTTTTGTCGGCAGGATAACATTTCCGCCGGGTATTAATTTGACGTTTGCCGTCAAATGATGACAATCATATTTTGCGACGTTTACGTCATAAAAATTCCGATTTACTGTATGGGTAGGCCGGTAAAATATTTTATGGGGTCGTTACCAAAGGCCCTATCTCACTTAGTTCAGTAAATTTGAACTTAATAAACGTCATATTCTCATGCTGTATGATGAGTATTTTATTAATATTTTAATTAAAGGGACACAACATATTTGAAAACACAATACTTTATTCCTTATTAACGGATGCTAAATAAAATTTCGGGCATATTTAACATAATCATATTAGCGTATTTAATAACAAGTTCTTTTGTTTTTCCACTAATAACATTAATCCCTACTACACACGATTCTATTAGGTTGATGCAAATGTTCGTCCCGTTTTTGGCGCTAGATGGCGTTGTATCGTAAAACCGAAGTGTTATTAACTTCACATATGTAAAGTTTTTATGGTGTTTGACAGAAGGAATTTTACCAAGTACTTGGGGAAAACATTGTGTTATTTGGTTGCTTTTTTACATTTTGTTAAGCATTAAAAATTGCAGAAAATAAGAATCATTTTCGATATTATGCTTTTTTATTTCCGGAAAGGCAAGAATGCTTCACAGACGCAAAATAAGATATGTACTATGTACGGTGAGGGTGCCTTGACGATTCCATGTGCCGTAAGTGGTTCAAAAAGTTTCATGAAAACAATTTTAATCTTAGCCATACACCACGTTCTGAACGACCGGCTGAGGTTGATGGCGACGAAATATTGGCGCTAATTGAAAGTGATCGGCATAGAACAACTCGAAAGATCGGGAGAAATTCTTGAAATCAACTAGTTAACAGTGTCAAAGCGATTACGTCAACTTGGAATGGTTAGCAAGGCCGATGTATGGGTGCCGCACGAGTTAACGGAGAAAAAATTGATAGACCGAATTTCTGTTCGCGGTTATTTATTGAAGCGCAACGAAATCGATTCATTTTTAAAGCGAATGGTTACAGGTGATGGAAAATGGATTATGTATAATAATGCTAAGCGTAAGAGATCATGATCTAAGCGCGGAGATGTTCCTTCAATTCAGTGTATATCTGAAGAAGGTTATGGTATGCATTTAGTGGGACTGGAAGGAAATCGTTTATTATGAGCTGTTATCGGAAAACCAGACCATTAATTCGGAGAAATACTGTTCACAACTAAGTGAATTAAAGCGAGCAATCGACCAGAGGCGGCCTGAATTAGCCAACTCAAAAGGGTATTGCGTTCCATCAAGACAATGCTAGACCACACGTATCTTTGGCCACCCAACACAAAACAGCTTAGATGGCAAAAACTGTTCTTCCTTGGAAGACTCGAAAAATCACCTGGATCAGTTCTTTAGCCAGAAACCTCAACGCTTCTATGAGCGCGGGACTATAATATGCAGCTATCAGAGAGATGGAAAAGGTCATCCAACAGAACGGCATATATAGTACGAGTACTATATTGAGTAAATGTAATTTTTAGTAAATAACATTTTTCTTCAATTTTTGTATAAAAAGTGCGACAAAATTTTGCACCAACCCAATACCTCCAATACCGAGGTTCTCTTAAGGTGGAATGAGCCCTTCCACTTGAAGAGAGCCTCGGGATAGGAGGTAGAAACGTGAGTATTAGGATTAACGTAATTAGTGGAATAACAAAGTACTTTATAGTTTAATATTATAATATGGAGAGCCACAAAGTTAAACTCAAAAATTTTGATAAATCATATTTAATCACTTTAATGAGTTGCTCTCGACAGATGGATTTTTTTTCCATAGGAACTAATTAGTTATCAGTATTATTTTTTTCAAAAGTAAAACATCTATATGTACACGGAAGAGGGGATAACAGTAGTAACATACGAGTATATTAAATATTTCCCTTCTATAAAATTCTTCCGCTCTCTTCAGGATAAGGTCTTGTTGCTTAGTTACATTATTATCAGACAGTTTAAGTGCAACGATGTGGCGTTTTCCTAGACATATTTTGCTTTAGCGTTTTCAGGCTTCTTCTATTCTCAATCGTCCTTTGAAACATTTTTGTATTATATTCGCGGATATCTTTACGAATATTTTTGCATAGCATTCTATTGATCTCTGAGAAAGATGGTGATGTAGAAGCTAGTTGTGCAGATATCATTTTTCTTCATGTTTCATAAGATCTAATGTTTCCTGCGATAATTTTGATTTTTTTTGGTAATATGAGCCGCCGTAGTTTGTTGCACTCTGTACTATCTGTTCTGCTATTGATTCTATTGTAATCGGAAGCTCTGGTTCGCTGAGGATTTCAAATCGATTTTTGAGGTCTAGTTGGAATCCATTTTTGTTTTTAGAAAGTAGATCGTTGTTTATTATTCTTTTCTCCTTTTTCTTAACCACTTTGAGACGTTCAGTTTTGGTGTTGATTCTTATTTTGGCTTTTACTAGGCGATGATCACTGCCTGTTTTAAAGCTGTTGAGAACAGTGCAGTCTTGGACAGTAAATCTTTTGTTTGACAGGATGTAGTCGATTTCACTTGTGTTACCTGTTGGGCTTTTCCATGTCCATTTTCTAGTTTTTCTTTTTGAAAAATGAATTCATAACACAAAGTGAATTGCTTTGAGCAAACTCTACAAGCCTGTTTCCTGTCATCTCGGGTGCCTATCCCAAATTTTCCCACTGATTCATCATCTTTGTGGAGACCGCTGATTCTTGCGTTGAAATCTCCGATTACAAATTTGAAGTGGGATGTGTTTGCATCATACATATTTTGAACTTCTTAGTAGTACTCTTCGATACAATCATCAGAGTAACTTTGTGTAGGGGAATATGTCTGTATTATTTGCATTCGATATCGCTTGTTTATTTCGAAAGTTAGGGACGCCGCTCTGTCAGAAGAGCTCTCAGTCGTGATGATGTTATTCATCCATTTCCTGTGGATAATAAATCCCACTCCGCTGGTTCTTCCATCTTCTGTACCTCTGAAATACAGATGATGTCCATCTTTCAGTTCTATGAGATCTTCTCCCTTTCTTCTGACTTCGCTTAGCCCTACGATATCCCAATTGATGTGATTTAGTTCCTCTTGAAGTTCAGTGATATGGGCCTCACTTGAGAGGGTACGAGTATTAAACGTAGCGATGTTCATCTGGAAGCAGCCGTTACCGATCCTCCGTGTCCGTATCGAAGCCTCCCTTCTAGGACCGCTGCTGTAGCTCTGTCTGGGACGTCTTCCGGAGGGTGTTTTTATATTTTGTTTTTCAATCATCATGGGGGTTTTTTGGACAATAAGTACTTTGGTCTCCCCTTATACCGCGCTGCCCAAGCGTATTGGTATGAGGTTTTATTTCGGGTTTTCTATCCCTATAACACTCTTCTCAGAGTGTTGGAAGTTTTCTTATGATCTTATATCTTCCGGTAGAAGGGATTTTTAAGGAAAGGGATAATGTAGAGGAAGGCATAAATAAAGAGGATCTTTATCTACGCAGATTAAGATGGAAGATGGGAGAGGTAGATCACTATCAGAGAGGAAATGGAGTGATAGTGAACGGCTCGGAGTCCTCGGGATCGCTAAGCCCGCGTTCGTCGGATAGACAAACCTCCGGAGGATATACGAGGGTAGTCCCAAAAGTACCTGACCTAACAAAGAAAACACAAAAAATTTGGGAAAAAATATTTTTATTTCTCAACATAGTCTCCTTTCAGCTCGACACACTTTTCCCAGCGATGTTCAATAGCTTCGATATCCTGTTTATAGTGAGAACCGTCGAGCGCCTCAAAATAGCCATCAACCGCAGATTCCACCTCTTCATTGTTGGCAAATCTTTTACCACCGAGCCATTTTTTCAAGTTTGGAAAAAGAAAATAATCCGAGGGGGCTAAATCTGGCGAATAGGGTGCGTGAGGAAGCAATTCGATCTTTAATTCATTGATTTTGGCCACCGCGATAACGGATGTGTGAACTGGTGCATTGTCTTAATGAAACAACACATTCTTTTTCGCCAAATGCGGCCGTTTTTTCTTGATTTCTTCACTCAAACGCTGCAATAAGTTCGCATAATACTCGCCGTTGATTGTTTTTCCTTTTTGAAGATATCAATGAAAATTATCCCACGCGCATCCCAAAAAACTGACGCCATGACCTTGCCTGCAGATGGAACTGTCTTCGCCTTTTTTGGAGCCGATTCTCTCCTTTCAGTCCATTGTTTTGACTGTTCCTTCGTCTCAGGTGTGAAGTGATGGACCCATGTTTCATCCATGGTTATGAATCGACGCAAAACTCGGCTTTATTGCTGTGAAACATCGCCAAACACTCGATTGAAACATCCCCACGACGCTGTTTTTGTTCCATTGTGAGCAAACGCGGCACCCATCTTGCGCACAGCTTTCTCATGTCCAAATTTTCAGTCAATATGCGATGTACAGCACTTTTTGAAATGCCTACCATGTCTGCTAGCTCGTGCACTTTCAATCGACGGTCATCCAACACCATTTTGTGGATTTTCTTTACCATTTCTGGCGTGGTCACCTCATTTGGTCGACCACTGCGATATTTGTCTTGGCAGCTCGTACAGCCTCGTTTACTACGAGTAAGAGTAGGACATGAAATAGCTAGTTCCTGTCAAAAATGGTGACTTGAGTTGTCTTACTCTAACTCGTTCATGCGCGGTATCGTTTGTCTCGCTCAATTTTTTTGAATTCGATCTTTAATTAAAGAAATTAATGTTTTTAAATTATTTTTAAAAAAGTATTAGGTATGTATTGTACCATTTTGAAATCCTGACTAAACAGGCCAACTTTTAATGTAACTTGCCAGGTTGGCGTAGTACATTATTTTTACAGTATGATGAGTTAAAGTTGGCTGATAAAAAATATTAATTTTTATGATCGGACAAAAACAATTTGTTTTTTGAACGTGCAGGCTTTTTTTGTTTTTTATCTGACTTCGACTAATAGCAGGGTTATCTAGGATTGCGATACAACCATTAAAATAATAAAATATGTCAATTTGTAGTCACAGTATATAAACATTTGGCGCAGGGTAGCTACTTTCACAATTTTCGAAGAAATGTCTATAACTCGAAAAGTATAATATAAGGCTTTTTCAAGATTTTTTTTTTAAATTCTGAACCGTCATAAACTGGCCTCTTCCTCGATACCGGCTTGACGTTGCCCTTTGGGACCCCCTGTATATATATATGTTTTGTTTCAAAATGTCTAACTCCACCCTGTTTCCAAATTTCACGTTTCCAGAGGTCGTGTCAAACTTTTGTGTCCTCTATTTGATTTGAATATATTTTCTTCGCAAAGCTATGTTATACAATTTATTTTATATTAAATGGAAAGGTCAATGTTATATCTCTACTTAATACGCCACATGGTATCTTTATGTCAGGGTGGCCTTTCCAGAGAAGGCGAATTCAAGACTTTTTTTAAGGTCTTCCTGGAGAATCGTTGACTGCGAATTTTATACCAAGACCTCCGCAGTAAATGTGAAAATTCCTAATATAAATGTTCAAACTCATTAAAATGTTAATTAAGTCAAAAAAGAGATTTAAGATGGATTAAACGTCCTGAAGCAAAATAAGCTCTTCTCAATTTTTTTAAATAAATATTAACGACGGCATTGTGGACGACTACGGACCCAAGTTGATAAGACACAAGTCTTTCAGCCCAGAGGTTGCGGGTTCGATTCCCGTTGGTACCCAGATTTAAAAAAAGTTCCAGCCTGATTTTCAATAAATATTGGGTTGATGCAAAAGTAATGATCGTTTTTTACATATACAATTAAACATTTTTTTTTAGATTTGTAATATTTATTTAATCAATTATATAATTTCCATCAGTTCTTATAACCTTCTCCCATCTTTCTATCAACTTATTAATACAATTAGTGTAAAATTCCGTGGATTTTGATGCGAAAAATGTAGTAAGGGATGTTTTTACCTGCTCTATTGTATCAAATTTTTTATCATTTTAAATTTTTTGCAGTGATCGTAATAAATGAAAATCGGAAGGAGCAAGATCTGGACAATACGGTGGATGCTCGATAACATCCCAATTCAACTCATTTAGCTTGTATTGGGTCATCAAAGCCACATGTGGTCACGCGTTGTCGGGATGAAACACTACCCCTTTTCTGTTTACCAATTCTGGTCTATCCTTTTGAAGGGCGATGTTCAATTTGGATAATTGCTGACAATATCGTTCTGTTGTAATTGTCTGATTGCGTTCCAAGAGTTCAAAATACACAATACCCTTACAATTCCACCAAACACAAAGCATTACTTTTTTTGATGGATTTCGGCCTTCGAAGTTGTTAATGGGGCTTGTCCAGGTATAGCCCAATGTCTTTTTCTTGTCACGTTGTTGTACACGACCCATTTCTCATCTCCTGTTACCAAACGATGCAAAAAAGGTTCATGTTTTTGTCTCGCACTCAAAGCAAAGCACGTTGAAACATGATCCAATAAATTGGCAGCCGACAATTGATGAGGTATCCAAACGTTGTACCGCGAAACCATCCCCATACGCTTCAAATGTCTTAATACGGTTGTTTGGTTGACTCCCATCATCGACGCGATCTCCCTGGTGGTTAGACGTGGATTTGTGTCAATTATGACTTTAAACTTGTTGTCATCAGACTTCAATGGCCGCCCGGTACGTGGTTTATCAAATAGTGAAAAATCCTCAGATCGGAATTTTGTAAACCATCTTCGTACCTGTCGGACTTTGATGACATCTGCTCCATATACGTCGCAAATGTTTTTGGTTGCCACACTCGCGGTATTGTCTTTACGGAATTCATAAAGTAAACAATGACGTAAATGCACTTTATCGACCGACATTTTGAAAAAATACAAGGGCTTTTCACTGTACTCTGGCCAGGCCAAAACTGAATAGAAAGTAGTGGGAAAGCATCCTTTATACAATGGAATCATTTAAAAGAAGATACTATTCATCATTTCTTACCTGGGATTTTTTTTACCTGGGATCATAAAAAACGATCATTACTTTTGCATCAACCCAATAATTGTTTTAACACCTTTTAAGTTGGTAGAAAGAGATTGCCGCGTGGTAATAAGCCCACCACATTGTACTACTTATATACAACACAAGTTTAATACAATTTTAATGTGTAAATAATTTATGCCTACCGTAGTAATAATAAATTCAATTTAATTGTACTAAACGGGCACAAGACAAATGTATTGAAAAGTTTATCCTAATTTTTATCCTTTGAACAAAAAAAATCACATCTATTTGAGGGTATTTTTATGGGGTAACAAAAGGCATGGTGACAAGAATAAAATTAGAACGCGAAAAAGCATTGGGGGTGAGAAATGTGAATAACATTCACGTAACAAGATTTATTGTATTATTTGTGGAAGAAAAACTTTCAAGAGATAAAGGTTAACCCTACAAAAAGGACAGTATTAGTTTAAGGATCGAGTCACATATATAATGCAAAGGATCACTGTTGCGAACCTGTTGACATTCGGTAAGTATATTTATTATCTTGATTTATATCAAATTATGAATATGTATGCCGTACAGATGTAAAAAATAAAATTTTGAAATGCAAGTATTTGTTAGCGTTTTAGTTCAATACGAATTTAATTGTAATCGGGTCCTGGCATCGCCATTCAGATTTTAATGGAATAAACAAATTTTATAATAATATGAATAAATCATTACACGATTAAACCTGTGTTGTATGGATACGAAACATGGAGTCTTACATTAAATTAAGAGACATCTGCAAGTATTCGAAAATCGAGTATTTTGGGGGATTCTCGAAAAAAACACGTGTCTTGACTAATGCAGAAGTCGGGTATCTCTTTGCGCAAACTTCTGACTAGTCAAAATACTGCACAGTGAACTCAAGTAGTCACTACACCACTTGGTCTTGCACGCACGTGACGGACTAATAATACGAGTATATGTACGTCGTCGTTGCTGGGTCTCTGGGCTGGGTAGTTGAGGATCCCCTCGCCCTCGCCATTCCAACGTCAATTCAGTTGGAAAGCGAAGCTGTGCCGTGAAGTTTTGTTTCTTTCGTTTTCTCTTATTTAAGTGAGTGAGCAACATCACCGGCCACACCGCTGTATTTGAACCGATGAGACGATCGGAGCACACCGGAATGTTTTTTCCCTCTTTTTTTGAAATAATATACATGACCGAAGTTAAAGGTATCATCATACCCCCGAATACTAGGTGGAAAAACCGCCTGTGTTATTTGAGGCGAGTAGCACAGCGCGGGGTCGAACGGACGACCTACCGCACGGAAGTCCGGAGCATTACCGCGCGACCATACACCTCGTAACTGATAATATTAAAAGAGATACGGAAATTCTGAAGATTACTGGGCCAGGGTGAGGCTGCTCGAAATCGGAACGCTTAAGAACGCATCAATAAAATGAATTTGCAAATAAATAGAAAATATTGGATATCAAATCTATCAATTTCTTCCTACTGACCTATTTTTTTTTTGGCAAAGGTAAGATATATCGCAAACATTAGGGACCGTATCGGACAACGAGATGTTGGGGAACTTTCGATAAGGTGACCGGCAGTCAGGGAAACCATATGACGCTAGAAGAAGAAAAGGTCACTTTTTTGGCAGTCTACCTTTTAAGTAATTTAAATTATCGTGAGATTTTGCTTGAGGGGAAAAATAACACGAAGAAACGACGTAGTTGATTTTATTATTTATTAAGTAAGCGAAATTTAGACAATAACGTATTTTCGATCTCTTATTCATTACTCGTTTCGTTAAGACACTTTTCTGAAAACAGGATGTGGCGTCAGCCAGGAGAAAACGTTCTTCCGGCGTCAGCTATACTTTCACTACAATACATTTTAAGAAAGTTCTATATCCAAAAACTGAATGAAACTTTCTTCCAATTTGACTAAAGCAATTCTTAGCAAATTTAGATTTAGGTTGCCATTTTCTGACTTGAAACAAGAATCCGAGTGTTTGATGGAGTGAGGTTATGATAATCATGATCTTTAGATTCGAGGAAAAGACTAAAAAAACTAGTAAATATCTGATAATTAAAATCATACGGTATATTTGGAACCTAACCATAAAACATAATTGAAAATTAGATTTAAAAATCTCAAAATAAAATTGTTATTCTCGTGATATTTAATAAAACGTTTCAAACTAACCTCGAAAAGCAAATATTTAACGAACGTTTTCGGAAAAATATTCCCGGAAAGTTAGGGAGTGGCGGGTTTCATCTTTAGCAATTTGAGGCTCATCTCTGTCATTATACTTGAAATAACAAGAAATTTGTTAATTAACTTTCAAAACAAACAACGAAACCTTAATAAACAAAACCTAAGGTGAAAAACAAGGAACTGTAATATATAGTATTAACATTACTAAAATGTCAATCAAGTCAAAATAAATAAACAATTTCCTTTGTTAATCAAGTGTTATTACTAATAAGTATATGGTAGTTAAGGTAAACATTTTAAGTACTTTTACAAAATTTCATACAAGCCTAAAGAAAAACACAAATTATTTTGTGTACATGGTATATCTGGCTATCATTTTATTTCAACAAAAAAACCTTATATTGGATATATAATGTTATTTTAATCCATGATAGATTTTACAAAAACAAGAAAATATTTATTTCAATTCTAGATTTTTTTTATATATGAACAATAATGGAACGACTAGTGAAAAAGGCAATTCGTTAAATGATAATGAAGGGAGACAAAGGAACATTATGATGAAAGTTTATTCTGAATAATGTGATCTCTTTTTCAATTACTTCTTGTCCTGGAAGTTCGTTCCACGGACGCATTTCACTAAGTAAACACATAAAAACAAAAATAATTCCGTACATTAAATCACAATGTTTCAGACGTCATTGATTGAGTTATAAAAGCTTCATAATAAAATCATTGAATTATTGATCAAAATAATAAATACTATTATACTGTAGAATTGAAATCGAGAAAAAAAAACTCGAACTCTTAAACAAAAAAATCTAAAATAAATTTAATACTTGGATCGATTTATTTTGGATTAGTACAATTATGAAAGATAGCATTACCTCATTTTTTTACCAACACATCTCATAGATGGCATCCAATTAGGATTTGTAAATAGCGATTAAATGTGATAAAGAATTTATGAGATTAAATGTGATAAAGAACACTTTTTTGCTACCCTTCAAAACTGTTGAAAATCAAAAGGTGGAAAATCCTGAACTCTATGGGTGTTAAATCCTCGGACAACTCAGGTAACTTCACATTAGACGTTAATAATCTTAACATATAGTACATTTTGCAACATCATCACTCAGCTTAGACACTAACACTAAGGAGAACACTCTCCGAAATATTCTTGTAACGCCTTGACCCAGTACCTGAGCTCCACTTTTCGGAGGTTGATATAAATGAGGTTCGTCGTATTCTTTTGACTATATCCTCAAAAGCGATGGGTGACGACAATATTTCGATTTTATTCATCTCCTTGATTGTCAATGTTATTCTTCCTATCATAACTCATATAATTATTTTTTCTTTGTCTACTAGCAGCTTTCCTAGTGTGTGGAAGAAGGCTCTAATTATTCTGATCCCGAAAATTGGCTCACTCACATGACCCATATCTATCCTGCCGACATTATCTTAAATTATTGAAAAAATTGTCCATACACAAATTGACTCCCACCTTAATCAATTTGAATTGTTTAATCCGTTGCAGTCAGGAGCATAGTACCACAACCGCACTGGTCAATATTATGATGTGAGACGTGGAATGAGCTTTAAGCAGCTGACATTGTTATGTCTATTGGATTTTAGCAATGCACTCAATACTGTAAACTTTGATCTACTTATGGCTCGAATGCGTCTATTACAATTCTCTGAATCGGTCATTGTCTGGTTTTTGGGCTATTTAAAAGGAAGACAATCTTGTAAATACCAAGAGCGTATACCTGAATGGACTGATATCTCTGCAGGCTTTCCCCAAGGTGGAATTTTCCACTCCTTTCTTCTATATTCATCAACCCAATAACACCATCTCTTAAATGTTCTTATCATCTGTATGCGGATGACCTGCAGATATATATTCATTTTGATCCAAATTTCTTTCACACGGCTTTAAACGAATTAAATGCGGACTTGCAATCGATCTCGGAGTGAACTGGGGAGCATTGCTTACTCATAAATCCAACGAAGTCTCAAGCGATCCTCATTGGCAGCCCTCAGCTTCTCGGTAAATTCAACACTGACTTACTTCTTCCAATATTACTTGATAACTCTATCACACCATTACATAAAACTGTTAAAAACTTAGGAGTGCTAATACTCGTAGATAACACTCTCTCATGGCGAGATCAAATAAATGAGGTAAACCGAAGGATCTTCTTCAACCTTCATTCCTTTAAAGTGTAGCAAAGATTTCTGCCTACTACAACCAAAATTTTACTCGTGCAATCTCTGCTCTTTCCGATTCTGGACTCTGCGGACGTATGTTACTTGGATGTTACAGACAAACAGCTGGAGAAATAACAGCGTCTTCAAAATGTTTGTCTAAGATTTATTTTCAACCTACGAAAGTACGATCATATAACTTCATACAAGAAGGCATTGAACTGGTTGAATGTTAGAAATAGACGCCAAATTTATATACTGTCTCTATTGTATAATATCCTTAACTGTCCCACCGCCTCCTCTCATCTCGCCGTAAATTTTCAGTGTCTTTCCAATCATGGATTAGCGCTACGCTCAAACATATTGTTTATTGGCCTTTCCAGTTCACCGCTCCTCTTTCTTTACGTCGTCATTTACTGTACATGCAGTGAGACTCTGGAATCAATTACAAATCAATATAAGACTCGCTCCGTCCTCGGCATGCTTTAAGAAGCGACTGAAAAACTCTTAATTTCTAGTCAGTAAAATAACGTGATTCATTCTTGATTTTTCTTTTCCTTTCCTCTCCACCATCCCTTCATTTTCTTTTGATTGATGATATCTCACTTTATATGAAAAGGGATTGTCCGTCTTTCGATTGTTCGGGTGATTGTCCGTCTTTGTGGGGTTTGTGGGCATATGCTCACGTATGTTTATGGATTTCGTGGGGATGGATAGTCATCTGAATGATTTAGCGACCATGTAACATGCTTCATTTACTTTTGTCTGATTAGTTGGAAGAGATTACCGCTTGGCAATAAACCCGCCGGATTGTATTTGCAATAAAGGTGTTAAATAAATAAATAATAATTTTATACAAGTTAGTCTTCGATAGCCTATCCATCCATTTCAATATTATAAACGCCTTTTTAATGTTCTTAATCCTAAGTATAATACTTGAATCAGATAAATTATATCTTCGAAAAAAAAACCTCATTGAAAGCTTTTCTTTTCTGTACAACCTTATAAAGGAGGTTGCGTTAATGCCAACCAGAATATAAACATTACGAACGAAACAAGTAATCCTGCCACAAAGGCGCTATAATAAAATATATAATGCGTTGTATGAAAATTGAAACTATTAATCCTAAAGTCCTCTTGATAATCGAGGAACAATATGAGAGTGAGGATTATCGCACTTACCCTCACGCCCCAGGGATAATTGGAATCTGGAACATCAGATGTAATTATTTCTGTTTGCGCAAATATCATAAAACTGAACTAACATTTTAAGTTGTTTGGAGTATTTTAGTAAAAGAGCACATCATTATAAACTGGAAAATCATCTCGCCCATAAAACGAAGCTAGAATCAAGTCGATTAGTTTTTAGTGTTTAAATATATTTTATGGAATCTTAGATAGTAACGGCTACAGAAATTGCTGGCAAAATAGTGAGGAAAATAATCAAAACCTAAGACAACGTACATTCCGTGAATATCAAGAATATTATATATTTTGGGGTGATGGTATGCATTATTTTTGTACATTTCAAAGACGACTTAAAAAGGATCTATGATTTTTACCTTATCCTTTATATTAGATATTTACTATTATTTTATATACTTAACACGAATGAAATAAAATTGCAAAATATAACACAGGTCTAATATAATATTATATAGAAAGAAAGATCTCATTCCTGAAATAACTAGTATTTCATTTATTGTTTAAATTCCAACGATTTCACACAGCTGATTTTTTTACGTGTGACACTTATTGCAAAAAGTAATGAAATGTGAAAGTGAAGTGTAAAGACTCAAAATAAATGTAGTTTAGAACTTACAACAAACGACCCTTTTCGGGGAATTGATTATCTGTGGCAATGATTGTAGAGGTAGGAATTAATATATAACTGCGTATGAATATTGTATAAAGACTTTTATGCCTTGTATTATTAAGAGATTACAATTTTAACAGTTATTTAAAAGAAAAAATAAACTCGTTGAAAATTCGATCATCGAGTAATAGAAACCGGGAGAATGTTACAAAATGTACGCAAATTTTTATTCAATGAGCAAATAATCATATTGGATCAAAACACTTGAATCAGCGCCAGAATTCACAAAAGTACTGTTACTCGAAACCAAGTTATTAGTGAATATCTCAATACATTAAGCAATTGAATATATGTATTACGATTTTGAACCAAGATATTCAGATTTCTTCAGAGGGAAGTAAATGTAAGATTAGAATTCGATAAGATAAATCTGATAATACAAATAAATTATTAGTTTATAAAATATATATTTCATTGGCGTATTATAAAGAACCACAATATCTAAATGTTCCATTTACTTGTATCCATAAAAAACGACAATAGTAAATAAATGATAATTGAGAACACTAGGATGTTCATATGGTGGGTTGATTCATTAATTAAAAACGAAAAAAAATCAAGGAAAAGCATCTTGTAATTTTTGTGCGCTTTATAAAATTTTCAGTTAATGAAAGTTGTATCAAAATGTCTTGAAACAAGAAAAGTTGGGATTGAAACTTTTATTCGGCAAATTAAATCATTCAGAAATACGAAATTCTCACTTAAAAATGCAAAACAAATTATAAATTAAAATTCTGAGTCCTGGAGAAACGAAAATAGGTATGTATATATGAGCACAAAACTGAAATATCAATTTGATACAACACCAAAATTATGTTTTACCTAAAACAACCCTTTCGTGGGGGCAAACTTTTAAACAAAATTCATTGTAATTTATTTTTATCAAACACTGTTTATTCCACTTTTTTTGTGACGGTATAACCCTACCGGTTTCAAGGCTTTCACCTCATCTTCAGGGGAGCGCAAACAAGACTAAATGTTGTTCGAACTGGTACCGATATACACGCTTCAACGGTTGGAGGCTGAGGGGTGAGGGAGGCATGGGACAATTTCGGCCAAGAGCGGAGATATTTTTGGGAAATAACTGTTCAACAGATGTTCGGATCGGTGTACTGACTTAGAAATTACTAGGGCCTCTAATCTGTCCAATTTATTTCCGTTACTACTGATATGTAAGAATTTGGCATCATCGATAGAAAAAGTATGGTTTTCACGGTGACAATGATTAGCCATTTCAGAATAAATTAGAGGATTTGTTAAGGCGGATTTGTGTTCACGAAATCTCTTTTCAAAAGATCTTCCTGTCTTTCCTATATAGAAATTATCACAGTCAGCACATAAAAGTTTATACACACCACTGTTGCTAAGTATTCCGTTGCTAAGATGTCCAATTTATTATATCCAGGCACAATTGTGATTTTGCCACGTCCATAAAACTCTTCACGCATAATCTCCTACCATAAAGGCTTTTCACTCTTCCCTTTTCAGAATTTGGTTTATTTGGTCATGCCACGTTTTATAGGCTATTCCAAACTTCTTGTACCTTCTACATTACAAAATAAAAATAAGAAGTATTCTTATTAATATTTTTATTACATTAAACATAAGTTTTACGTTTCTTACTTCAAACAATAAATACGTAAAATAAAATTAGAATATATTTTTTGAATGCTATTATTTGCCGATATCTCATGTTATTTGAGTTTTTCGCTGATGTGGATCGCGATGTTTAATTTGCTGAAGCTTTAAATTTGAAGAAAAAAGAAGAAACCTGACACAAGGGGATGAAATAAACTGAGGGCAAAATAAATGATCTAGATTGAAAAATATTAATTTAATGCCTACACCAGTTTCTTGAAACTATTCACAATTTAAACTCACCTCTAGCGTGGTATCAGATAAAAGTATTTAAATGTTGCTTTGGGTCTATCAACATGTTTAGTCCTTGCTTCGAGCCGTTTCCGTCGCTCTTCGCTCCGACGCTGTCTGGTGTTTAACTTGTACTCGTACGTAGATCGCCTCAGGAGTATGAATAATTTGAGTTATAGTTTTGTGTTAACCGAAACAGTTTTAGGAAGTTCCCAGTGTCGATTCGACAACTATCTAATTCGGCGACTTCACTGATTACATGTTTCAAGAGAATTTATTGAAAAAAAATAAGAAATAGTATAACTTTATTGAGCGCTTCTTTTATTTTGTTCAATTCAGTATGAAACTCTTGAAAATCGCTTTATTAACAATGATCGATACGACGAAGAACTTTGCATAGTTTGTAGTATTAGAAAAACATGATTAGCAATAGCAGTTGGACAATAATTTTAATTGGATTCTGCACGCATGCGGCAATCTTACCTTCAAACCAAAGTCGACGAAGAACTTGGCAGAGTTTGTAGTCCTAGAAAAACCCGACAAAACTTTAAGGTAAAGGTCATCAATAGCAGTTTGACTTAATTAGATTCTGCATGCATGCGGAAAAAAAAGTCTTTTCAAACCAAAGCTGAATAAGCTTAACTGCCTTTAAAACAAACTTAAAACATACATGCTTTGTGTATTTTAACACATGTGTAGTAAGATGATTAATAAATATCAAATTTTGATTAACGCTACGCTACTGTTTATATTGCATAAAACATTAATAACGCATTATATGTTTATCGAATTATTAAAAATAACCTGTGGATACGTAATAAACAGTTATATTCCCCGTTTTAACTGTCGATAACAAATGTCTTATTATCATTAACTAATCCATAGCATCGAAATATATCAGTTACGAACAAAATAAACAGTTATTTCATATCGCTGAATCATTAGGAGTTTTTTTAGTTATATCTGATGATTCAATAACTCATAAAAACTATTTTTAATATTGCTCACAGCGAAAGGTATCTCTCGATAAGAGATAAATGTGTATATGGGTGTACATAAATAGCATTTGGCAAATGTGTGTAGTCCAGATTACTTTATTGTATATGGGTGTATATAAATAGCATTTGGCAAATGTGTGTAGTCCAGATTACTTTATTGTATATGGGTGTATATAAATAGCATTTGGCAAATGTGTGTAGTCCAGATTACTTTATTGTATATGGGTGTATATAAATAGCATTTGGCAAATGTGTGTAGTCCAGATTACTTTATTGTAAATGGGTGTATATAAATAGCATTTGGCAAATGTGTGTAGTCCAGATTACTTGATTGAAATAAAAAGACAACTTCGCTGTGAGGACTATGAAAAAGATGACTATATTTTGAAGCAATATTTTGTGATTCATTGTACCATTAGATATAACTAAAAAAACTCCTTTTTGACCTTCAATCCACATATCTATAGTGCTGTTATCTTACCTGAGATGGTTTTACAACTTTATATTAATTTCACCCCCATTAATGTATCTCACCACCACTAACAATCTATCCGCAATGCTGTTACCTGTTTGTTTTATTGCTCTTCACATATTTTATTATCTAAAAGCTGGCACTTGACCAACCAACGATTCGATTTCTCCCAATTTTCATTGCTGGATTGTTTTTTTCCACTTACCGAACGTTTCTATCAAGCTACAACTTTATGAGGAGCTTTCCAGAAGACCTGCTGCAACAGAATCTTCTTCTAGTACCATATTTTTTTAGTGTTGTAATGATTAAAAATAATGATATACGGACTTTAGTACTTTTCAAGAGGACATCATATATTTTGTTATTATTGTATTGTAATCTTTTTCAACCACCAAAGACGTTAAATAAGCCTCGAGCGAAAAACAGATAGGAATCCTTTAAAAAAAAATGGGTATCAAGGAGAATCGAACACACAATCCCCGGATCGGCAGACACGCGTATTACCAACTAAGCCACGGATATCGTTGTCGTCTTAGATGTCCAATAACATATATTGCTGTTTTTGGATTTTAATTTGTATATTCTCCATGTGCATACGAATAAGTGTCGTTTCGAAAAATTGTAATAATGAGGATAATCAATCGAATGATATTTTTTTAAGAAACTCCTAACTAGATTAATTGACTCATTAGTCCTGCGAAATACGTCGTAAGAAAAAAATAATATATTATAATTTAGCTTTTCAGTTACGAGTTAATCAAATAACTCGAGGAAGCTAACAAGAGCCTAGGCGTAGAAATCAATAAATGAAAGCTGAAATCATTAGTGACAATTAACATATGTATGATTTATACAGCGTTGTTTTGTAATAAAATACCTATATCATCGTAGGAGCATTTATTTTTATTTAATTTATAAAATATAGGTTATAAGCGCCAAGAAATAAATTCAAGTGGAATGATGGAATACGTCCAATTAGGCTAGTTCAGAGAAACCTCGAGGCGATTTACAAAAGTCATTGGTGCTTGTAAGCGATTTATAGTTTACGACTAAAAGTAATAGGTTGTTCGGAAAGTAATTTTATGTTTTTAGTTCAAATATAAATTGCATCAGATGTTATTGGACGGTAGTTTTCTATATTTTGAGTATCTCAGCAATCTCTTATAATCAGCGTTTTCGTATTGTAGAACTAGTTATTCTGGATTAAAGCCTTGATCATCAACGGAATCAGTCTTCCAGAGCGAACACCATCTTCGAGTGTCGTATCACCATTACGAATTTATTTAAACCACATTTGACACACCCGATTGCTTACTACATTGTCACAATTTTTTTTGTTTGCATTATATTTTTTAGATTGGTGGTAATAAAAAAAGCATTAAGCACCGTGAGCAAAACTCGTTTTGTTTCATCTTCAAAATGACGCCAAAAAAACGTAAGCAATATTGGTAAACTACGACCCTAAAATGCGCTTAAGTACTACCTTTCATAAAAATATACAATCAGCATGAAGTTCGTAACGAAACTTTTGCCCTAACGCCATCTATTCGAGAAATACAAAACTACTTTCCAGATAACCCGATAAACTATCGTACTTCAGAAGTAAGGTAATTATGACAAGAACACTCAATTCCGTGACGGTTACGTGTGACGCACCTGTAAGTCAGGAAATTATAATACAGCGCTTAGGAATAATTATTTAGTTAAGTCCTCCAATAACCCGGTAATACACACTGGTGGGCATGTGGGAAAATGCGCGCTGTTAGCAAAGCCCCCCGGAGATTACGTTTCAAGTTGCAAAATGAAAACCGAATATCTTTCATGCGTACTCACATTGCTGAAAAAAACACAATGGATCTTTTATCAAATTTAATTGAAACATCTACAAAGGTTTCTTTGTAGTTTGTCTTCGCTTGGAAAGTTTTGTGCGGTTTTCTTGCCAAACAGTTTTTCAAAATATATACAGATGGGGAGAAGTTCCAAATCTAATGACCGCAGTCGCCGGCTTCCTATCCTTATACTAAACTTATTTCGTTTTTTTGGAATATTTTTAATTCTTTAATAAGAGTCGGCTCGATTCCTAAGTCAGTGCGTCCTAGGGGGAGAGTCTACTCTCTAATTGTCGCTACATAAATTGTCATTTTTGTTATTATCATTAAAATTATTCAATGCTAAGCCAACACTCGAATAATTAGACCGACGAAGCCGACTTCATATTTTAAACCTTGTGATATATGCAATTCAAACTTGTAGGCTAGTTACCATATGTCATTTCTTCCAACCACCCAGAAAGAGTTTAAAGTATTATTCATAAACATGAAACATGAATACAATAGCATAATCTTCACAAGTTGATTGATATATTATTTTTAATGACAGTGAGCTTACTTATTCTTCGTTAATTTATCTTATCTAGACCTGGAAGAAATAATAAAATAACATGTTTTTAAAACGAATTTAACTGAAATCTCGTCACGGCCCAGTTCATGGACTATAATTGATCTGGAGACTATAGTTTGAGTATCACTGCTTTAGAATACCTACATACGCTCAATATCTTCCAGTTTAATAAAAATCTAACAAAAATCATATTTTAGGGGAAAACTCGGTTAAAAAACTTTTTTCGGTGTAAATGGATATGTCTCCGCTTCATATGATACGGGAATGGGAACGGGTAAGGGAACGGGATTGGGGCAAATTGGCAAAATGAAATTGTATATTATCCTGCGAAGGGCGCTTAACAGATTATTTTACTTCAGCCTCAACCCCACAGGCAGGAGGGATGCGGTAAGAGGAGATCCTGCTCCAATACTCTCCGAATAAATGTAACCCGTTTCAGATAAATCGGATCCCACTATAAGATTTGTCCTAAATGAAACTTTGAATCAATTAATTTACATTTTAACTAAAGAAAAATATATTATAGAATTTCTTATTTTGTTTACATTATTCAAATGTTTACATATCTTCACTCTGCACAAGATAAACTGTCTATATCAGCTGTCTCACTAGGATCATTGCCTGTTCTGAGACAGCTAACGTACATCCGTAAGATTAACATACGAACACATAAACAATGCAACAAGCTCGTGATGTAGCCGATTGTGCTATTAGACAACTCTAACAAATAAATCGAATAATATGTATGCAATACGTATAATATGTATACAATACGTATAAAAATGAAAGGATTTGCCCAAAATTTTAAGAAATTTCATATCAATAACTTTAAATAAATAGAACCGAGAATCTCAATTTGCTGGCAATAATCCCAGTTCACTAAACACATTTCAGGCAATGATCATGTTCTAGAGAGAAAACAAACCAATAACATTATACTATGATGATAAAAGTAGGAAATTAGATCTACTTAAACAATTATAAATAAATAAAATCGAGAATCTCAATTTGCTGGCAATAATCCCAGTTTACTAAACACCTTTCAGGCAATGATCATGTTCTAGAGTGAAAACAAACCAATAACATTATATGTACTATGATGATAAAAGTAGGAAATTAGATCTACTTAAACAATTATAAATAAATAAAATCGAGAATCTCAATTTGCTGGCGATAATCCCAGTTTACTAAACACCTTTCAGACAATGATCATTTTCTAGAGTGAAAACAAACCAATAACCTTATACTATGATGATAAAAGTAGGAAATTACATCTACTTAAACAATTATAAATAAATAAAATTAGTAAAAATAGTTAAACAAACGAGTAAATTAACATCTACAGCTCACCGTTACTAGTTTATTCAAAAAGAAAAAGTTTTAAGAAAATTCATAAGTAATGATTTATTAACATTTCAAAATTATTACAATAATATCAACGTATGAATTTTAATCCCAAAACTACCCATATCTTCCAATTTGTTCGTGATGCAGAAAATTGCTAACATTTGACATAGATTTTACAATAATATAGTAGTACTCTAATGGCTTATTTTTAATTCTGATACGCATTATTTTTCCTTAACACAACATGGTACTCGTAAACCATAAACATACTTGTAAAGGGTCTTTCAAATTGAGCGGTTTTTTTTATTCTATTTTTTTAATTCTTGAATAAAACACACAATTTGCTTTGATTTCAAAAAACTTTTTTTTGGTCATTGAAGTATAATGTATGACATTTAAATACAAAAAACTATTTCCGCCAAATGTACACCTCTTGCAGCTCCACAATGTTCACTCTTTTGTCAAAATTTTCGATGACATTTTGGCATAATTGCGGTTCTAACTCACCAATAACGCGAATAATTTCGTCCTTCAGCTCAGGAATTGATTGGGGGTCATTCTTATAGACCTGGCTTTTCCCGTAACCCCAGAGAAAATAGTTCAACGGTGTCAGATCACATGATCTTGGTGGCCAATTAACATTACCGTTTCCGGAGATTAAATACATAAAATAATTCAACAATTTCAACGCGTTGTTGTATTGTATACGACTCCATTTTTATAAATGTCATACGAGGCATATCCAGAAACTAAGTGTACTGAATTTTTGTAGGTTACAATTTTTTTTTATTTAAACAAAAAAATTACGTGGTTACCGTAGTACATATGTAAGCTATTTTTCGACATAGTCGCCATTCCTCTCAATGCAGGTAGTGAAGCGGGGTATTAACTTTTTGATGCCTTCTTCGAAGTAGTTTCCCGCCAACCCCTCCGTCCACTTCTCCACCTCCTCCTTTAGCTCCTCGTCGGTTGAAAACCTTTTTCCACCCATGTACAGCTTCAGGGAGGTAAAGAGATAGTAATCTGAAGGTGCTAGGTCAGGGGAATGCGCGGGATGGTTCAGGACATCCCATTTAAACGAGGCGAGCAGTTCCTTCGTGGCGTTGGCCGTGTGTAGTCTGGCATTGTCATGCAGCAGGCAGACTCCCTTTGTCAGCATGCCTCTCCTCTTGTTCTGAATCGCCCTCCGCAATTTTTTTAGGGTCTCACAGTATCTCGCAGAGTTGATGGTCTCCCCTTGAGGCATATATTCAATTAAAATTATGCCTTGACAGTCCCAAAACACGGATGCCATGATTTTCTTGGCTGAAATTGTGGTTTTGAACTTTTTGGCGGAGGGTGAAGAGGTGTCACGCCACTGTTGAGACTGCCTTTTGGTTTCAGGCGTGTAGTGTGCAACCCAAGTTTCATCTCCAGTAACGATGGAGCGGAGAAATTCATCTCCATGGAGTTTGCAGCGCCTCAAAAACTCTTGCCTTTTTACAAAATTTCGCACTTGGCGGGAGATTGGGTTGACATTTTTCACGAAACGTGTTGTCGCGTCGACACTTCTCAACGTACTGACCTCGAACTGGTCTCGTTGCGGAGGGGAAGGGTCAGGCTACACGGAAGTGTAGCCAACATGTCGAAAATAAAATCCATCCGGTCGTGAGAGCCTCAGTACACTTACTTTCTGGATACGCCTCGTACATTACACTTCTCAAATGTCACAAGCTCCAGGCAAGTTCACGACGCCATCTGTGTTTTATGCAATAATAAAAAAAAAAACGCTCAATTTGAAAGACCCTTTATGTACCGCACTATAATTCTTTAAAATTAATACGTACTATCCCAAAAGTTATTTCCATATATTCAAAATATTCAATGTATTTGTTTTACATGAGGATTTAATCCCGACTTTGTTTTAGTTTTATGTTTTTATTGGTTACTGAAATCTCTTGGATAACGCTGTAAAATCATAAATATGTACTGATAACAATGTAAAAAAACAAAAACGATTATATTGAATTTCAGCACATAAAATTTTGAGCGCTAGCATGTAAGATTACAACTTTTTTTTCGAATAACCCTACATAAGAAATCAATGCATGCGTTATATACTATCGACAATGGCCTAGCAAACCGAAATGACCATCGAAGCAGTGGAAAGAAATTTATAGAACTTTAATAATATTATTAATGTATTCAAATAATAATAACGTAGTCGTCGTCTTAACACCGTTTATTTGAATAAAATTAAAATACAATATTTTGTCTTAAAATCAATAATGTTCAATGATTGAAGAAAACGAAAAGCTTAATTGAAGGATTCATATAACACTATGCCCCTTTGAGGTGAGGTTAACTTAGTTAACTGGATGCTCAAAACGCCATCTCCGATATATTACGAATTTATTTAGATGTATTCAAAAGCAATTGAGCCCGGAGCGGCCTAACGGCATTGAAAATATTTGTAAGGGTATTAACAATAAATTATACCTACTCCAACATTTTTACCATTTTTTTTAATAATATATATAACCGAAGTCATAGATATTCTTATACCCCCGAATACTAGGTGGAAAAAATGCCTGTGACATTCGAGGAGAGTAGCACAGCGCGGGGTTCGAACTGACGACCTTCCGCACGGAAGTCCAGTGTGTTACCGCGCGACCATGCACCTCATCATATGGTTTATTACTTAACATCACCGTGATTTTAAAATAAATTATACAACAGTCAACGTGATAACGACGAAAATGTCCAATTATTTAATATGACAGCACATTTGGCGCATCACGAGTCTAAATTGTCACACCCACATAAATGCAACCGCTGTTGTCAGACGTACCTCAAACAGAAACCACTAAAGCACTACAGTAACGTGTTGTGGGACGCCACAATCACAACACTACCAAGTACCCTTTCTCAGTCTCCATATATGAATTAGACGAGATTCTATTTATGTAACAGCTTCTCCAGAGCAGTAAAATAATGTGCGAGGTAAATATCAGATCAAAGCCAAATAAAAATAAATGTACAAAATTTTTCGAATGTATTGCCATATTTGGTTGCCATAAATATTTTAGAATACCCGTATTTTTTTATTTAATTTGATTAATACAATACTCGTATATTGTACGAGGATAGATAAAAAATAACGAGAATTTTTATTACTATCAAAAGTATTTTATTTAATCATTAATATTAATATTGTCCCCTTCGAAGTAGTGCCCATGGGATAAAATACATTTTTGCCAACGTTTTTTTCAATCCGCAAAACATTTGTGGAAAGCACTTTTTGGGATAGTCTTTAAGCTCACCCAGCGATTTTGCGTTTATCTCCTCTATGGTCGCAAAACGTTGACCTCTCAATGTCACCTTCATCTTCGGGAAGAGGAAAAAGACGCAGAGGGCCGGCCATATGCGGTGAATACGGGCCTGCGGCATCACGAAGGTGTTGGTTTTGGCCAAAAATTCACTAATTAGTAGTAAAGTGTAACCGAGAACACAGTATTCTGGCCCCCATTTCAGTGTGCATTCGGTCTTAAAACCATTGGAATAGGTACAGGTACGCCACTTGCTATTCATCCTTGTCGGCAATATTATGAGTACCATGCGTAACACTAACCGCATCACGGCCACGGAGGAAAAATTTTACGTGAACCGCAGCAGTTCAAATTTGGCTAACTTCTTCGGATGTCGAACGCAAAAAATCGAATTTTCCATAACAACTTATTGAAACAATATTTTATGTTAATCATGTTCTATTTTATTACTTAGGAAGTCCTCTGTTATATTAACTAATAATTTTAACATAAAAGGAAAATATAAGTAAAATAAAAAACTTATTTTATATTTTTGTGTTCACCACAGGTTTAATTTAGGTTCACAACTAGTTTCGAAGACCACCGTCTTCTTCGTTAGGTGAATATAAACTAAGTTAATAAAATATATTTTGTACAAATGTAAATGTATATAAATAAAAATGTAAATGTTCGTATATAGGAAATGTCTATTCTCCGAAAGTTCTCTACCGATCGCTTTGAAATTTTGACAAAAGCTGACAGTCGTATACAGAAATGTTTATATATTTTTATTTATATATCGGTGTATATAAAAAAGTTTAGAAATCAGAAAAAATAACCTTTGCGCCTCCTGCAGCGACAAGCTGAAACTTTGACAGATGTCACATTGCATTTTCGACGTTTCGGAATTAATATTAAATAATTAAATCTATATAAATAAAATATTAAATAATTTAATGTTTAATAATAAATTTTCTAAATAATACATTTTTAATTTTCAAATACGTTTATTGAAAAGTCAAGACATGAACCCCAATTAGCTGACGTAAAAATATACAAAGTTTATGTCGGTCATTTTGTATTTCGAGAGCGTCCTTTGTTTCGCGGTTAAAAGAAAACGTTATATATTTGTATTAAATTTTAATAAAAAATAGTAGTGTTGTGATAAAATTTACTTCAGTGATTGTGGTTAGTTGTTGAGATTATATTTAGGTAACAAAATAATTTTAGTTGGATGTATTTCGGCATTATTAAGTTTATTCAGAGTATACGATAATTTTAACACATAAGTTTTAGCAGTTATTTCAAAATTGAAAACATTATTTTGAAAGTGATCTAAGTCCAATCCATTATTGATAATGTCCAAAAGTGCGGATTTTCAAATGTTTGAGGGCAGTGATGAAGGTAATTTTAATTAATTAGTATTGATTCATATTTAAAAGTTGACCTAACTTTTTTGACATTTGCATTAGTTGAATAACCAGTACCTATGTCTAATCAATTTTACAATTGAATTTAAACTTAAAATATAAAGCACTAACAATTAAATTTAAACTTAAAATATACAATTATTAAACCCACGGGGAAGAGTAAAACAACAAGACCGTTTAATTTGATTAATTAAATGGGTAAAAAAACACATTCATTTTATAGTTATGGTATTTATTACCACATTGGGGTAGACCAAGAAAGTTCGAAAATATTGTATTATCACCACTTGATAAAAATATAAGACAAATTACAACAGCGAAATACAAGGACATGATGGACTTACTACGATATATACCACCGGAGCACCATGACTTCTTCAAATCCCTACCGCATATACAAAATGTACCTATAAATGAGCAGTAAATTGTTATCTAATGTGCATATATATTTAGAAGAATTCCTGAATTGCATAAATTGTGTTTTTTAAGTGTTGTAAAGAAATATATACTAAATTAAGTATTGTTTTTTCAATTTGAAGCATTTTAAATGATGCCGAATGGACTTGGGTTCTTTCAAATTTTATAGCAAATTTAGTTGTTAATTTTGAAAGTGGCTTAACTCTATTTATGGTAAGAAAACACATATATTCACTTAATAATTTGCTATTATTTTAATAGCAATTATAAATTTTACTCTCTTAGATACACTTAAGAAGTGTTACACATATTTATACTGTACGTATATTTTTAATTTTATTGAAACTCAAACTCTTAAATATCTCAATTTAAATATAAATGGAATTAGGTCACTTTCAAAATTAGCTGAAGAATACGTTCATTTGCGAAATGCCGTTGTAAATTACGGTAATAGAACTAACGTTGGAAGACTATAACTTCTGCAATTTATTGACGTTAAAAGAAGAATTGGTTGAAAAAAAAGCATTTCCCTATATTCAAATCAATTATAAGAATCACGATTGGCTGAGTTAACGAGCTATTGTTGGCGCCAAGAACAAAGACATCTACGAACTTAACAATATTATTCAGTTCCATTTATAATGTTTCACAATTTTATATGTTTTTGTTTTAACTTTCTTTCTTATTTTTCAGTGCAATCGATCTACTTTAGTTCATCAAAATGTCGAGGAAGCAGCAGAGCGACCGACGTGTAGCCAGACTTGAGGATGCATAGTTGCGAGCACGGCGATCGCGTTCTGCAGCTTCATAAGTGGTTCGTTCTCAACAGAATGTATACGACAGGCTGATAGTGGCTGAAATAGGTCAGTAGGAATATCAAAAGTATTTTTTTTATATAGAATTTAATTTTTTCTCTATGTTTATTTTTCAAAATCTATTAAATCGTATGTAGAAATGGAGATTTTTTAAAAATTAGTTTGATATTCATCCGTTTGAATCAGACCAAGCTTCGCTCTGAAGGATACGTTCATTTACGAGATGCAGTTGTAAATGACGGTAATACAACTAACGTTGGAAGACTAACGATTTTGCCATCTTTATATAAAGGCAGTCCACATCATACGCATGAGTACGCTCAAGATGCAATTGCGTATGTTCGTCACTACTGGTGTCCAGATCTATTCACTACATTCACATGCAATCCAGCTTGGGACGATATACAACAGCTCATGGAAAAACATGAAGTGTTTGGGTCTGTGCGCTGCTGGATGTACTCAGTGAAATGGCAAAAGAGATGATTGCCACACGCACATATACTAATCTGGCTCTATAACAAAATCACTTCAAACGAAATCGACAATGTAATGTGCGCTGAAATACCCGATGCCGACGTCGATAAGGATTTGCATGAAGTTGTGACGAAAAATATGATACGTGGACCTTGCGGTACACTGAATCCAAATTCACCATGCATGATAGACGGAAAATGCTCTAAGCGATATCCTCGAGCATTAGTAACCAACACAGTTACAGGAAACGATGGATATCCTTTATACAGAAGAAGATCAACAGAAGATGACAATAAATTAGCAACCATACAAATGCGAAACGGTGACATCGAAGTAGACAACCGTTGGGTTGTTCCATATTCGCCTTTGCTATCAAAAACATATAAAGCACACATAAACGTGGAATACTGTAACTCCGTTAAATCGATCAAATACATTTGTAAGTACGTGAATAAAGGCAGCGACATGGCAGTTTTTAGCGTGCAACCAGAAAGAAGTGATAGGAATGCGGTCATACATATCGATGAAATCGCACAGTATCAGGCTGGAAGATACATAAGCAGCAATGAAGCTGTATAGCGAATTCTTTCATTTCCCATACATGAACGAAGTCCAGCTGTTATTCACTTAGCAGTACTCGTACATCTAGAAAATGGACAACGCGTTTATTTCACAGCTGCAAATGTGCAATAGCCCTGAATCCACCGGCTACAACGTTAACTGCTTTCTTCACGTTATGTCAAAATGACGCGTTTGCGAAAACACTGCTGTATCACTGATTGTGACGTCAAAAGAAGAATTGGTTAAAAAAGTATTTCCCTATATTCAAATCAATTATAAGAACCACGATTGGCTGAGTGAACGAGCTATTCTTGCTGCCAAGAACAAAGACGTATACGACCTTAACAATATTATTCAGTTTCTTTTTTTAATGTTTCGCAATTTTATATGTTTTTGCTATAACTTTCATTTGAATTCAAATCATATCGTGAATTGACCTCTTGGAGTGACGCGATCATTTGCGAGCACGGCGATGAACGCGACAGACTGAGAGTGGCTGAAAGACATCAAAAATATTGTATACCCACAAGCATTGTGAAATTAAACATATTAGAAACGAGTGCTTTCTCTTTTCTTTCTTTTCCATTTAACCAGACTGAGCCACAGCAACGCGTGGCCGGGTACAGCTAGTTATATATATATATTCAAAAACCAACGAGCTTTTTTAGTGGTATTGTACTAAAAACAGTGCAATACAATTACGAGTTGTTTTCATAAATAAGGGCTTAACTTTGTAGTGACATTCTACAGGGTGGGGCATGGGAACCTGGCGATTTTTAAATTGCAATAGCTTGGTAACAATAATATTTCGGCGAGAAGTGAACTTATTGCGCGTTTGCATAATGGGCACCATTTTAGCGGCAATACCAGCAGTCCACTGCTGTGGAAACGTTTTTTTTTAATCGTGACAAAATTGTGATTATGCAGCGATTATTCCGTCGTCATTTCAATATTTCACGCCATGGTGATGTTTCTAGCCGAAACACGATCAAGTTGTGGATACGAAACTCTCGATTAACAGTTTATGAACTAAAAGAAACCACCGGGTGCCGTTCAAACCTTGACGATCTCACCAAACATTAAGACTGAGGCAGGTTATGATACGGAGCCCTCAACGCTCAATCAGAAAACATACTGCTGCCCTTGGTTTATCTCGTAACGGTGCAAGAATTCTGCACAAATATTTGAACTTCCATCTGTAGAATATGGTAATGGTACAAGAAATTTATGACCGTGATAAAACAAATTGCATGACATTATCTGAGAACTTTTTCAACTTGTTGATCGATGAAATGTTCCAGTTAATGAGTAACGAAACGCACCTCTCACTATGCAACTGCTTGCTTTGGGGTAATCTAAAATCTCATGTGAAAATTAATCTAGGGGCATTCATGGACTCAAGGCTACTCCATTATACATGAAGAAATTGGACCCGTACCAGACACATGGTGCAAGCAGCAATGCGAAACCTCCTTCCAAGTGATGGATAGCTTGTTCGGAGTTTCGGTCCGATGGTAGGACACCTTACTCCTTCATCGGATAAGTTCTGACTGTTAAGATATTTATTGGAAATTTTTGGATCTTCGAAACCTGTGTGACTGGAGCAATGTAGGATACATGGCGGAGGACATTTGACACATGTGCAGTTTAAAAAATGAGCGTGATGAAACAATATACTCAATGGTATTATATATTATATTATGATAAAAAATCAGTTATATTCACATTATACATGACATTTTAAAACTCGTTAGGTTCCTGTGAGCCACCTGCGTAATGTATGACACTAAAAATCAACTAGTTTCAAAGTCTGCGGACTTCTTTGACTCATGAAGAAGCCCGTAGACTTTCAAACGAATTGAGTCATTATATTATATAATAAATGTTGGTTAAATATGAAGTGTTTCTGGTGTAATAAAATCTACAAGTCAAGTTAACTAACGTGAAGGATTAGAATTTAAAAATGTATACTATATTACTTTTAAATGTACATGTTATTTTTTTCTATTCATGCACTTCTTTTATGATCTATTTCACAGATTGACAAAAACTTAGGTGTTTGTTGTAGACTGACAAACTTATTTTTGACTTCGATACCTATTATAAAAACGGTAAAGAATCGCTGGATCTAAAATCGTGTTTAGGATATTTAGTAACGTAAACATAGTTAATGTAAACATAGCGAAAATTGAGCATACTTCATTTTGATCTGGGATAACTGAATGGGTCGATCGGATCCCACGTTCAATTGGAGAAGTCATAATTGACGTCACGGGAGCTTGGTCCCCCTTCGGAAAGAATTCAGAATTAATTTTATGCAAGTTACTTGCTGCTCGGTCGAGTGTTTGAATACAAAACTAAGTAAATATATGTGCTGTATTAAGGTGATTGAAAATGTAATTAATATTTTGATTAATTCCAATTAATATTAATTTATTAATTTAATAACTGTTCAATACTATTGAAGATTACTTACGATACGATCTATGGTCAATGTATTTCATGCTAGAAAAGACGTCACGGATTCACAAATACCTAAGCTTACTAGGGATTGTTGCAATTAGAAAAGGTACAATAAATACGTGTAGATAATCTACTATTAAAGAATTACTGCTGTCCATTATTTCCCTTCATATGAAACATAATAATGATAAAAGATTGATGTTTGTAGTATTGTTTTGAAAATAAACATGATTGAAGGGGAAAATGTGAGAAAATCTTGCCATTTCAATATCGACGTTTTTTTTTTCAAAATCGGTAAATTATTGTGACATTATTTGAATTACACTAAAATAAATACAAGGTGCAATAACGTGATTATGATTTCTCTCCCAGGATCCCGGTCTATTTAAACTAATTGAGATTTCTCCGGGAAATGCTTCTTTCTGGTCTCAGAAAATTCTGGGATATTTAAAACCAACTATTTTCCTTGATTTTGGTTATTCGACTTTTTTTAAAATTGAATTGTAAACATCTGCCAGTTTTTGTTACAAGGATTTGTGATTGCTAATAATTTTCGTATATAAACTAAGAACCAGACTGAGTGACAACTTTATTTTCACAAATCTTATAAAAAATCGTTATAATGATTTTTTTTGCCTTTATTAAATTTCAAATGTAATGGAACGATAATATTTCTTAAATGTATACTTCTGTCAACGATACTATTTTATTTATATTAATCATGGCTCAAAATGTATTTTGAGCTCGAGTTGTATTTATAAATAATTAGCCGCCCCCTTCCTAATCCAGGTTATTATTTTGAAAATATTGACATAATTTATTAAATTCCGGGAAGGGCGATTTTATCCCGGGACCCCAGAAAAGTAAAAGTGTTCAATATGAGAAACTCGAGTCAGAGTGCTATAGGGTTAGTTGATTTCACCCAATCAGAAATATAGTCGAGGTATTGAAATAAACCTTAATTAGCTTCACCTAGTGCAGTTTATATACATTGTTTTTTTAATTAAACCTTATAATAAATACATTGTCTTTTGAATATTTTTGTATATACGAGTATGAAGTATATTTTCATTCACAATTATAGAGGTTTTGTGGGTTAGACCTTTTTATATAGATACGTACTCGTATAATTATAAAACCCAAATAAATTACAGTAAAGCTAACAAAAAATCATTCATAAAATATAGGACCGTAACGTGAATGTAATACACTCATACCTCGCTTTATGGAAGATATACATTCCTGAAAAGTTGTCCGTAAATCGAAATTCGGTATGTCGAATATTTTTTCTCGGTATAAAAACATTTTGAATGTGACTTGTTTCATGTAAAAAAAAATCAATAAAACATTTGAGATGAGTGTATTTTGAAATGTATAACAGAGATAATATATATAGTATACATAAGCAATACAAATATAACTGGGTGAAAATATCTATACAAGTCCGCTGTTTTGCATATTTTCACTTTCTCTTCAAGCTACAATACGAGTATATTGATTTTTCGAGAAACTTTTGAGCTTCTCTCTACATCGCGATTATTTTTAATTAGAAGTCGAATTCCATTTTCAAAATGTGAAAAAGCGTTGATTAATTTCAGTCAGTGTTAATTTTCGAAAATTCGTTGTTTTGTTTTCCGTGTCGCTTAAGGGTGGATCTGTGTATATTTCGTGGAAATCTTCATTAGAATTTCAATTTTTAAATATTCCGTACATCGATTTTTTCGTACAGCAGATTTGTTCATTGTTTTTTCAACTCCGTTATAGCGAAATTCCGTTCAAGATGGTCCGTAAAGCGAGGTATGGGTGTGTAGTGAATTAGCTTTGTTCTCAAATTTTACCCAAAAACTTTTTTAAAGATCTTTTGCGAAGTTAAAGGGACGGAAAAGACAAGAAAAAAACTCGCTCTAAAAGAAAAAAGGGAAATGTAAGAAAAGGCCTAATAATGTAGACGAAGAAAGGCCAACAGAATTAATATCTCATTTTATCAAGAATTTAGTTTTGGGTTCCATTTTATATGATAGAATTGTTGAAATTTAAAACGATTAAATGTAAAATGCGATACTACACAGATTATTTCAGGGTAATGAAAATGTTAATCATGGTGGTAATTTAAATATTATAAAAATTCACTTAAGATTTGAAGCTTAAAATGTAAAATAAAAAAGAATTTCGAAGATTCATTTATAAGAGAAATTGAACCAAAACATGTATAGTATATTCCTACAAACCATGTATAGTATATTCCCACAAAACATATATAGTATATTCCTACAAAACATGTATAGTATATTCCTACAAAACATGTATAGTATATTCCTACGAATTTTAATGACTGAGTAAAATATTATCTTCTCTGTTTGGTGTCTCTCTCACAGTAGAATGATCAGATTTCTCATCCATTATGCAGCATCAGGAGTAGCCCGATGGGTCTCCTCCAGTTCTCCCGGGAGTAAATATATTAAAAACTCCTTCACAATATGACCGACAGTCTGGACCATTCCTAATGAGTATAATGGGAAATCAATAAAATTTCACCTATGCAAGGTGTGTGTACTGCACACCTAAGACGATACACCACAAATGTAGCTTGTCGAGTCAATAATAACCTCTTTAGTTTAGTTGGTAAGACGTCTGTCTTCCAGCCCGGGGGTTGCAAATGCGATTTCTTTTGGAACGCAGATTGAAAAATATATATATCAGTCCGGTTTTCACATAAGGCTTATTTAACACATTTTTAATTGATTGGTAGACTCCCACAGACATGGCAATGAGTCCGCCCGGTTGTACTGTACCTCTAGGCCTCATAGTAGAAGATCTCCTCGCCATTTCAACGTCAATTCAGTTGGAAAACGATGCTGTGCCGTGGAGTTGTTTATTTTTAAGTGAGTGAGTCGTTGCACACCAGCAAACTCAGCAGCCACACCGTTATACTGGATCCAATGGCACGTCGAAGTGAGACGATCGGACCACACCGGCATGTTTTTCTTTTTTTTTTCCTCTTTTTTTAACAATACAATTTACCTAGTGAAAAACTAAATGAAGCCTCTAATCCCAACTCTTTCTTTACCAACGACCACTTATATATTTTATACATTTAATTTAGTTCCTCGTCACTCGATAATGACGACAGTGGTCTTTGAAATCGGTAGTGAACTGAACAAACATAACATCGGTGAACACAAAGAAAAAGCATTATTTTTTATTTTAATGAAAACACCATGACATGACAAAGCAAAGTGAATAAAACATATTTTATGATTCAATATATGAAATTATTATATTTTCGTTATTGGAATGTTAGGCATTTACAATCTGACAAGTTGAGTACTGAAGGTATTTATTATATTTTGGCTTTTAGACGTATTTCAAGAGGACTTTTGAACGAAACTCAAGTTCCTTGATAATTTAATTCGAATATTAATTATAACAAAATTAACATTAATACCCCCGATGCTACATTCCGCAAAATTTATATTTTGACAATCAATTTGTTTATATATATTATATATTTTTTCCATATTATTTTTAGGTCGGCATCTACCGTAGATGGATAAATAAATAAATATTTGGGTGTGCTCTACTAAAAGCGTATTATTTAGAAAATTGCATGTGATTGGATGGTGTCTGGGATCCACAAGTTGTCCCAAAATTTATCATCTCATTTGTTTTTATTACAACTTTTAATATAACGGGAATAAGAGTTATAATAAAAACAAATGGGGTGATAAAATTTTGGAACACCTATAGTTTTAAATCTATTTTGTTCTAAAACTCTTCACAATAACATAACATATATGGTACAATATATGTGTATTTATATTTACGGTAATTTATTGTTTCTGTTTTTACTATGATTTGTGCATGATTGATAATTGGTACATGGATTTGCTTTTGTTTTCTTGTTTTGGTTTCTATATTTCGGCCTTTTAACATGTTACTGTATTTTACTAAGCTTTGAGCAAGATTGATGATCGGTGCATCGATTTGCTATTGTTTTTTCTTCTTCTTGTTTTGGTTTCTATATTTCGGCCTTTTAACATGTTACTGTATTTTACTAAGCTTTGAGCAAGATTGATGATTGGTGCATGGATTTGCTATTGTTTATTCTTCTTCTTGTTTTGGTTTCTATATTTCGGCATTTTAACATGTTACTGTATTTTACTAAGCTATGAGCAAGATCGATGTAACATAAGCTCGTGTAAGCATCTTAACAGCATTCATTTTACTTTTATCCTTCTTCTATCAATTCCGACCTACTCGTAGTTGTGCGTCCGACGACCTCCGTGGTCTAGTTGATAAGACGCCTGTCTTCCGACCCGGAGGTTGAGGGTTCAAATCCCGCTGGAAAACATTAATAAATTATTCCAGTCTGGTTTCCACTTAAGGAGGCCCTTAACATATTTCTAGTTGTTTGGAAAAGATTGCAATTTTTTAAGGGAATAAAAAAAGCTTAGTATGTGTTCAACTCAAGCAGACAAAAATCCAATACAAAAAATGACACCCGATATAAAACGTATACACAAAATAGTGGCTAGGGATAACTGATTCATTTTGAAAGTCTTCACACAACGATTGGTGACGTCAAACACAGCTGAATACATTTTAGAAGCTGGGGAGTCGGATCGATCTCGCTGAATGTACTCGTATGTGATCCTTGACGCAAATAGCATGAGAAGGTTTAACATGGATACCTACAAGGTATTTACTACGATGTAAAGTAATAAGAAATGTAGGACATTTATATGAAGTATTTTCAATGGATTAAAGTCACATGAGACATTCTATGATATGAGAATACCGAAGTGTTCGGTAATTTGAATATGTATGATTATCTAGTCTTAACACTTGATTCAGTATTGTCATATATTTTCACCCCCCCCCCCCCCCATTTCTAAACTATTTATTCGGCTCCTTTCAGTATTTTGCCAAGTCCTAGTTATTTTTATCCACTTTGCACGGATTTCTCCTGTTATACAAAAAAAATTCCAGTTTAGCTCCCATATATCCAAGATGGTACTAAAATACTCTCGAGTACTATCATCTTAGCAATTTTTGTATATTGTCCGGTTCGACTTTATATTTAATGATTGAACTTTAAATTATATATATTAGTTCTAAAGAAATTTACTTTTAATTCAATATTTTGAGCAAATTGAACAAAAAAATCTTAAACATACTTTAAAGTAAAACTACGAAAAAATTAAAGTTGGTAGTAAAATAGTGTGTGTTAAGTAAGATGAAGAATAGCACTAATACATAGAACGAGTGAAGTCAAGACTAACAAAATATATTTATGATATATATCTATAGTACATGGAAGGCAGGAAGACCAAGGAAAATATGATTGGATCAAGTGAATGATATTTTGAATGAAAGAAACGTAGAAATCGTAGGAGTTGTATAAGGTGTATGGATCTAGAAGAGAAACATGTATGTCGAGATAGGAAAGTCTAGCAAAGTGTCCTCTCTGCGCATCCCAACAGGTAAATGGCGTGATGATATGTATATATCTGTATGTATAGTTATACAGTTTTCTGTATTTTAATATTAATGTGGAATATTGGACATAACATTTCGATGTTCTGTTTATTTTTTGAATATCTTAATTAATTATACTTGTATTGAAATAGCAAAAGACACTGTCGAAAAACATGATCTTTTTTGTGTGAAACATTATAATAAACCATCAAGAAAAGATAGAATGTGAAATAATTTAAATGAGGAACCCAAAATATATAAACATTGATACCCTGGCCTGGTTCAAGCCCTTGGCTCGTTTCGACGTTCGTCCTCATTTTTACTTACTACACTTTTTATGTTACATCTCTACTTTTTGTTGTTCTCAATAAGTTCAGATGAAAAAAGTGACACTATTTCGAAAACAGCACTACATAAGACGTTTAGTTTTTTTATTCTAATACATTTTTGTTTATAATTGTTACCTACTAAAAAATTGAGGTCCCAATTAAGAGTAACATATAAAGCACGAAGTACGCCAGAAAAAAATCTTGTATCCTTTGAAATACGAGAAAAATACCGAATTCTTACAGGTATTTTTTAATATTCTTATTTTTTTTGTTTCCATGGTTATACATGGCACGATTAGCGGGTTTATTTCTATACAGCAATTTCTCTCAACCATCCAGCTCATCTTGGAGACATGAAATTATTTTAGCCATAATAAAATTATTAAAAAAAAACTAATACATATACTATAGATGGGAACATTGCTGCAAATAAAATCAGTACCTACAGACTCGGATGAAAAAGGAATGGAAAATCAGTGCCTATAAACTAAGATGGAAAAGGAACGAAAAATAAGTTATTTTAGCAAAGCTAGAATATCTTTCAGAGGCGATTAATCATAAACCGGCGGAAAATAAAATAAATTATACAAGAAACTCGATTTTGTATCATTCAATTATATCAATCGTGTAATTTGAGTTGATCTCTATCTGACTTGGAACATTAATCTTTCCGTACATATTACTCGTACTTAACATAAAACACTGATGTACGATTCTACGTAAGATGTGTTGTAAAAATAAAAAAATCGATGAAATATTGCTAACGGTAAACATTATTGCGATCCTACTTATAGATGTTACTTTAATTGCTTTAAATATTATTTTCAATATTTTTTGACACTAAAAAAGTATTTAATAGGTTAGGTTAACATTTTTTTTATAGGCAATCCACCCAAATTATTATAGGATGATTTGTGCCACCAAATTCAAGTCATTATACAATTATATAAGAAAAACTTATTTTTTTTAAAAAGTCAATTCTAGACAATATCAAGTTTCAAATGATTATGCTTTAAAAAAATAACAATTGATACATAAGTGGAAAAGTTTTCAAAAAAAAAAAAAGAAACACAACATTCATAAAAGTTCATTCTAAACAATTTAAAGTTTCAACTGATTATGCTTCAAAAAATGAACAATTAATACTATACATAAATAGAAAAGTCCCCCAAAAAAAAAAGAAACACAAAATTCGTTGGACGCGGTCAAGACATGGCTTTTAGTAAATCGAATCTGTCTCGCCAAAAGGACAGCCGAAAAATACATTGTCAATAGTTTCATCATCCAGACCACACTCGCAGCCGGGATTCTTTCTCCACAGTACCGATGATATATAGGTGACTAGCCACCACGCAGTGGCCCATCCGTAAACGACACATGACAGACACTTCCACCTGGTTCATTATTAATATATTAAACCATGGTTTCAAAGGGGTAGGTTGTTGGACTGATTTATATCTAAGAGTTCTTATATACACCAGTCATATCCCAATCCAACGCCCATCGTTGCCAAGTCAGTTACTGGCTGTGAAAAATCAGATAGGGGACAACCGGCGTAACATGCATCCTTTTCCTTTTCCAAGCAATCAACACATTAATTACCAGTGATATAGTACATACTCGTACTCGTACTCGTAGCAATATGTGTATGTGAAGGAATCCAAGTTAGAGAACATCTATAGTTTTTGACATCAATTGCAATAACTTGGGTTTTGATTGAGCAAATAATTTCTTTGCATGAGTCACTCAAATAATTACCTGAAATTGAATGAAGAGCACTTAAGGAATCGAAGATAACATTTTTTGAAAAATGTAAGTACTCGCAAATCCTAAGAGCCCATTTATTGGCACACAAGGTTAATATTGCAAATTTAAACATTATCAGATCAGAATGTAATAATTCTGCTATTTGGGAAGTATGTTCTCTGACGAAGGAAAGGTAGAAAGAGATATTATTGAACGGCGAGTTGCAATAGGAAACAAAGTCAATAGGGCACTAAAATAGATAAACTTAAACCAAACAATATCAAGAGCTGTCAAAATAATGGTTCAAACAGTTTATAAATGCCAACATTGATGCATAGGAGTGAAATGTGGACGTGGAAAATAGATTCAAGGAGCCGAGTAAATGCGATGAAATTGCGGGCACTGAAAATAATATAAGTTTTGTGATGTAGGACATATTAAGTTAAGATATGTAATTATTAGGGGTGAATGTAAGCTAAAAACATACATGTTGAGGGTGAAAAGATTAGTTGAAGGGTTTTGGACATGTTGAACGAGTGGGTGACGAAAGAGTGACTAAACAAAATTAAAATACTAGCATGAGAGAGTTGTTCAAGAGAACAATCGAGGAAACTCCGGACAAATCACTAAACACAGAGTTTTTGCATATTTTGAGACAAAGAGAAATAAAATATATATATTTCTTGAATCTTTGAAAATACTATAGTTTCACTTTGTGGTGCCATTTTTTACATAAAAGGAAAAAATAAGTAAAATACAAAACTTATTTTATATTTTTGTGAACAATGCGAAACTTTCCATAAAAAAATCTTTAGATTTAATAAACTGCTTAAAAGATCTTGAAATTCCAAAAAATTCAATTCTAGCCTCCTTTGATATGGCAAACTTGTTCCCCAGTATATCAATAAAAAAATCTAAAAATATTATAAAAGAAGTATTAGAAAACACGTCAAATATCCCAAAAGATTTAGCAGGAGATTTATCACGTCTTTTTAATCTGGTCCTAAACCAAAACTATTTTCAATTTGACAATAACATGTACAAGCAACACGATGGCTTAGCCATGGGTATTCCTACGAGCCCTTGGGTTGCAGGTGTATTCCTAAACAATTTGGAAGATAAAATATTTAATAGCAAATCTCCATTGTTAAAACATGTTTTGTTATACAGAAGATATGTAGATGACATTATTTGTTTATGGTCAGGTACAGAAAGGCAGTTAAAAATGTTCTTGAATCACCTTAACTCGTTTCACGAAAAAAAAAATACTTTAGAAATATGCCATAATGGATGCTTAAACTTTTTAGACCTATCTCTCAAAATTATTGATGGAAAAATTGATTTTAACATTTATAGAAAAGAAACCTATACAGATATTATAATTCATAATTCATCAAACCATCCCTTTGCACAGAAACTAGCCTCTTTTCATTCAATGATAAATAAACTATTAACTACCCCCGTGTCCATAAACAACTTTCAAAAAGAATTAAACGTAATTAAATCAATAGCTTCTAACAATGGATACTCCCCAAATATAATAAACCAAATTGTATCGAAAAAACAGAAAAAAATGTTTGTAAACAAATATTTGTATTCACAAATTAATCAAATACTACAGAAACAATGGCGCCGAATAATTTATATCAATAACGATTTAGCCCAAACGGTGTCCAAAACAATACCTAAAAATTTCCAACCAGCTTTTTATACATCAATACATTTTATACATCAATAACCAAACCAATTTTCATAATAGCCCTCTGCTTAATATGTTTCCAATTTAAAATCCTCCCCCGTCTTAAAGATTCACATTCACTTTCACATATTTTTTCCCCGCCCCATTCACCATTGTATTACATATCTCCCAACTCCACTCCCCCTACCTCACCTCTTTTATTTTAGGTTATTTACACTTGTACAGAATATATTTTATCAACTTAGTTTATATTCACCTGACGAAGAAGACGGTGGTCTTCGAAACTAGTTGTGAACCTAAATTAAACCTGTGGTGAACACAAAAATATAAAATAAGTTTTTTATTTTACTTATATTTTCCTTTTATGTAAAAAATATATAAATGAGAAAAAAATTAATTGTGAACTAAGATTTTGAAAATATAGAAATAATATGCCAAAAACATCTAGTTTAAGTTCGAAACAAAGTTCACGCATTGTCATATTTATATAATAACTTAACTGTTCCGACGTTCTCGCATATCTCAGTGAAACAGTTACCCCTATTACGCACTTGCCCAACGGTCAAGGAGATTGCATATTGGATTTTCTAGTTCACTGTTATTGAATTTTCAAGTCGTCCTTCACCGTTCCTAGAGTGAGAATTTGGAATCAGTTACCAACTAAAACCATTACATTTTCATTCAATAATGTGACATATCTCATTCTTGATTTAACTTACCTCTTCCGCATACCTTCTTATGATCCTTCCGTCCTTTGATGACATTCGATTATTTTTAGTAGAACAAATTATTAAAATAAAATGTTAAAACCATATCGTTCATAGCAAATTTATTATTTAATTTTTTTATTTAATTATCAAATACTTTCAATATAACATTACAATAAAAAATACATTATAATATATAGTATAATATTTAACTTCATATCCGTCATCTAACCTCCCTGAATAGGGTTCTAGTCAGAAACTGAAATGTTTTATTTTATTTAAATAACTTTTGTGGTCATTCATCTTCTTTATTTAAATACTGCCTGGTTAGAAGGATGAAATTAACACCAGGCAATAAACTCGCCAAATTATATGATATATTACTTTTATTATATTATTTATAGTTAAGGCATTAACATTGTGGAGGTTTAAAGACATTGTAATTTGTTTTATCAAACACTGTTTATTGCACTTTTTTGTAACGGTATAACCCTACCGGTTTCAAGACTTTCACCTCATCTTCAGCGGAGCACAAATAAGACTTGTTTGTGCTCCCCAAGAGTCTTGTTTGTGCTCCCCTGAAGATGAAAGCCTTGAAACCGGTAGGGTTATACCGTTACAAAAAAGTGGAATAAACAGTGTTTGATAAAACAAATTACAATACATATTACTTGTGCAATAACACCATAATTAATTCACTGCTGTACAAAAACCTCTCTGTAACTTTTCCAAATTTTTCGACATATTACCGTTTAATACCACGTTATCTCTTCAATTTTACGTACATATGCTATATCATCCATCTCTTGTGCCTTAGGTGGCTTTCTATGCTATATCATCCATCTCTTGTGCCTTAGGTGGCTTTCTATGCTATATCATCCATCTCTTGTGCCTTAGGTGGCTTTCTATGCTATATCATCCATCTCTTGTGCCTTAGGTGGCTTTCTATGCTATATCATCCATCTCTTGTGCCTTAGGTGGCTTTCTATGCTATATCATCCATCTCTTGTGCCTTAGGTGGCTTTCTATGCTATATCATCCATCTCTTGTGCCTTAGGTGGCTTTCTATGCTATATCATCCATCTCTTGTGCCTTAGGTGGCTTTCTATGCTATATCATCCATCTCTTGTGCCTTAGGTGGCTTTCTATGCTATATCATCCATCTCTTATGCCTTAGGTGGCTTTCTATGCTATATCATCCATCTCTTGTGCCTTAGGTGGCTTTCTATGCATTCAAGTTCCTCTCCGAGTACCAATGGACGAGTCTAAATGTCCAACGATTGTCTTACACTTCCGTTGTACACAGTAAAACGGATGTTTAAACAATACTAAGTGAAAACTAAACTGAAACTATTAAAATAAATCAGGGAACCAATGAGAACTCGTGACCCCCGCCCCGGATCGGAAGACAGACGTCTTACTAACTAGGTCAAGGAGGTCGTTGATTGTCAATTATTCTGGCTTTATGTCTTTCCCCCGCATTTTAATCTTGAAATAAAGTGTCAATAAAAAATAAAAAAGATGTAAGTAAACCTGCTTTGTCTCGCACAATCCCTTCAAAAGTGAATGAACGTCGGTCAGTCAAGTCGGAGTCAATCTCATTCTGAAGAAATACTTGAATGGGCATAACGTATCTAAAACTATTCCTGCTAAACAGGTCACCTAATGGCACAAAGAGAGAGCACTAGCTCTCTTGCTACTATTCCACTTTCTTACTTGCAGCTCACCGTACATCAGTGTAAATAATTCTCTATAATCAAGTTCATTTTAAATTCAAGTTCCCACCGACCGACCGGACCGAGATCGACAATTTGCTAGTAAATTGATAACCAACAATTTATATAATTAACATAACGTTGGAATTATTCAGACACACGACCATCTAAAACAAACTGATTATAATTTATAATCTAGTCAAGTCAAGTTACACTTAAAATAATGTAATATTCATATTTTTGGTGAACAGTTTTGCTTGTAAACTGCAATGATCACACCAATCAATTAGTTTATTGCAAAATATTGTACAGTATTTACACATACGAGTATAAATGATTATTGAATGCAGACAATTTTAAAGAAGGTATCTAATCTAATCTTTGGGACGTACACGTGCAAATTCACAAAGGATGACCTCAGTGACCGAGTTGTCAGGTCGAGAGTTGCAGGTTTGATTACCGTTGGTACCGATATTTTTAAAAGAATGATACAGTTTAGTTTTCATTTAAGACTTCTTGAACCTGTTTTTGGTTGATTGGAAGAGATTGTCACGTGGCAATAATCCCGCCTGGTATAGCGAAAGTGTGTTATAACAATACTATACAATATAACAACAGTTCTATACAATATAAGTATACCAATACTATACAACCCGCTTGGCATAACAATACTATACAATAAAGACAAAAGTGTATCAAAGATTATTCTTAGACTCTTATAAAAATATTTTGTAAAGGAAAAAAAATATTTCCTTCGTCAACAATGGTTTAATCGAAGACCTTAAGGGCGATATTTTAACTTTATTATCTATGGTATTTGGTTAATTTCTTAGAAGTCAAAATTTTTATTGTATCAGATATAAGGAGTTCAATACTTAAAACCTTTTTAAAATGTATACAGAGCAGCAAAGTTATATCAATTTATCATTACTAAATATTTGTTGTTGACAAGTCGTATTAATTTTGAAACGTATGTATAAAAATACGAAAACTAAAACCTACGTAAAGTTTATCAATTTTGCTCTTATCAGAAATGGATTATAATTTACAGCATAAGGTATATAAAAATATGTACATATTTTTGACTAGCTCAAATACGGGTAAAAGTAATATTTAAAAAAACAATTAAGTAATTTAAGACATAATTTAAGTACTCGTAGTTTGGAGTGTACGCAGAAAATGTCTACCTAATAAACCAATACACAGAAAACAAGGGAGGTTCAATATTAAGGAATAATAAAAATGAAGTAAAATCTAGATATTCCTCCTACTTCATCCCTAAACTTTGACATTTATTAAATCTTAGGTCTTGGTTGGGAGACTGGTTATTCAATTTTATCTGAAGTATTTTTTTTAAATTTGCCCTGTAATTTCGAATTTTCGTTGCCCTTGAGATATTTTATTTCTTCCTACTCAAGTTTTGTATTATTCATTGAGTTGAAGAATGAGATTTTGAAAGATATACACGATCTGTCCAACGGAAAGGTGATTGGTTTTATTTTCGCGTAACCATCAGCGCCACCTGTGGATGAATAAATGAGTTAACTAGCGACATATTTCCTACTATCTTCCGTAAAAGTTTTAAAGCGCTGGCATTGTTGCTTCATTCGTAATGACGTAACAATTGACAGTACCTTCCGAGTCTCGGTCGGAAAAGGAACAATGGAGCAACGTGCCAACATTAAATTTTGTTTTAAATTGGGTAAAAGTGCCACAGAAACTTTTGAAACGATTCAAACTGTTTATGGTAGTGAAGCAATGAGTCGTAAGAACGTTTTTAAGTGGTATGCAAGATTTCGTGATGGTAGAGAAAGCATTGAAGATGGTCAATTAGAAAATGTTCAAAAAGCGGGCGAAATTCTTCTAAATGATCGTTGTGCGTCTACTATGCTCATCGAGGAGCTCACTGAAATTCTTAAATCCATTGTCAATCGCATATTAATAGAAAATATGGGCAAACGAAAGGTCACACACTGACTGATGATCAAAAAGTTTGCAAAGTGTAGCACTGCAGAGACATGAAAACAGTGACTGATGGATTTAGACTTCATGTCAAGCATAGTAACAGGTGCGGAAACATGGTGCTTTTTGTATGAGCTACTTACAAAGCGCCAGAGCTCGGAATAGAAGGGTCCACAATCTCCGAAACCGAAAAAAGTGCTCATGCAGAATAGACGAGTCAAGACTCTGCTCACCGTTTTCTTAGATTCCAAAGGAATTATCCATAAGGAATTCACGCCAGAAGGTCAAATGGTGGACGCCGCAAATACCAAAACAAATTATTCGTGATGTTTGCGGTTTCACATTATCAGCAGTGCATGGACCAGAACGGCCACCAATTTAATCACTTGCATTAACTAAAGAAATCTACGTCTGTCTTCGTTAATTTGGAGTTTTAATCTTAGATATACCTTAATTAATACTGAATTTATAGGCATTCAAATTGTATATACATTTTTTGGGACATTATATCCTAAATTCTTTGGTTTTTGGAAGACGTTGATAAGTTATCTGTATCGGACATATGCGTCACCTAAAATATGATTGATGTATGTTTTCTTGTTTGTTTTATATTTAACGATGTTTTGTTTGATGTACTTGCTGTGTACCGACTGTAATGAAATGCTCCTTATGCGAGGCCTTCGCGAGAGCTACTATCAAAAGTCGGCCGGCCCTACGAAAACGTGCGAAATACGTAAGATCTCGCAAGCTATGACGGCATGCACGGGCCAAAATAGGAGCTTACGAGCGATTGGCCGCACATAAGGAGCGCAAAACACCAAAAATACATTCTCAGTTTCTCGAACGCCAACTGTCTTTTACTTACGACCAACTTCTACCTGTCAAAGAGGAATCTCTTCACCCTGCTACTTTTCACCGGAAAGCATCAAGTGAGCCGAAATCTCATAGTATCGAGCGGCAGCCAATCCACCTATTCTACAGTATTTGTACGGTGTTGTACATTATCTTTTATTTTATAGTTATAACTGCGATGTTTAAAAGGGCACTTAAGTGTCGTTAATTTTGAAAATAAAATATCTAGTTTCTTTAGAAAACTAAAATAAATATTTATATATGTAATTCTTCTTTTAACATTGTTATTCCAATTATTGGTCATGAATGCGTTTGTTTCGATTTCGCTTGGTTCATAGATATTAAAGTGTATAAATTGCATATGCTAATACTAGAATATAAAAACTGAGTGTTTATCTGTTTACCTTATAAACTTGTGACGCACCTTGCATCTCACACTAGATAGAATATACGAGTACTAAGGGGGTTGCCGACCGGTTCAGTTGGAAATGTCAGAGCCGGCTCACTAACAGTTTTACGCCATAAAGATTCAGTATATACGAGTATGCAATTAAAAAGTAATATCGAATTCAGAAAAATACAACTTACATAACAGTGAAACTAATTTACGAGTAGCTTTAACTGTTTGTTTTATAGTCGATTAAATTATTCAAATGTTCATTACTTGAATCGTGGGTTCTATTCATAATTGATAAGTGCCTTAGTTAAATTGAAGTGCCATTGAGATGAGTTGACGCACTTAATGATGTTTTAATAAATTGTGTAATTATTATAATAAAACTCTAGAGCTATTAATTAAACGACTTTTGATAAACACTGCGTTAAAACTATCTCTTAAAACCTACCAATCATCTGGTAATAATTATTAAAAAATAAATGCTTACTTGTACATTAATGCAACAAACATAAAGCTTAGAATAACGAAAATAAAAAAACAATGAACAGTGGTTTGAAACATGTCACAATTCAGTGAGTGGTTTTCTCTTTCTCTTTTACTAATTTAAAAGTTAAAACGAAAATACAAGAAAATCACTCCTCACTGAGTGGTGGCATGTTTCAAGCCACTGTTCAGTTTCTTTAAAATGATTCTCACAAATGCTGAAATGCGCCTCGAACGTCTTAATTTTTCACAAACTGAAGCTTTAAATTATTAAATTATACTTTAAATAAAATCAATTTCATAAATACTCTTTCATGATTGCTAACATCCAAATACATCTGCAAAATATAATACTATATCACGCCGAGTGAAATTTTAAGACACTGGCAAAATATCATTCAGCAAATCGAGTAAAACAAAATTAAGTATTTAGTGGGCGAAAAGTAACTGAATGTGTTATTTATACAAGAATAAAATGATCTCGAGAGCCTTTAATGAAGAAACAATCAGTACAGTCTGAGATAATTATCATTCCTTAAAACTTTACTTTTTACATGTAAATATAAACGCGACTATAAAATTTGTTAAGGTAATAATTTTACTTTATTCATCATCTTTCTTATTTCGACAATGCCAACAGACAACATTTAGCACGCTAGTGAAATTGACAATTAGACAACTGAAAAGGCATTGCAAGATAACCGGAGATCAGTCTGCTGCAGCCTTAGCCAGCGCTATTTTTGCGCTGCACTTCAAATTTATGTAAGTCATCTAATAAGCTACCTAAAACATGATTCAGATAGTTCAAATTTTGAAAACGGTAAAAACCTGTTCCGGATTCACTGAGAATCGATCCCTGGATGACCCTGATGAATTGCTCATGTACGCTTACCACCAAGCCACCGGCTTCGACAGTGTAACACATTACGTTTTTATATAGATGTTACTTATCATCACGCTTTTCCCCTGCGGAGGGGAGGATGTGTGTCGAGATAGGCAAGTCGTGCTCCAATTTGCATATGTTGAGTGGTACATTACGAATAAATAAAAACAAATAGTAAAATTTTTGAGAATTCTAATATTTCGCTGAATAAAACATGTCTAATATTTAGATATTGTTAACATATTTAAATAAAGTCATCGAGGTTACAAAAAAAACTGCAAATAAAGCAATAAGCTCACACGTTTCAGATAACTAAAGAATTATGTTTAGCTTCAAGCCGCGTGTTATTTGAATACAATTTGATGTTTTATTGTCGACGGTAGATGTGCCAAAATATATTCGTTTTATTTTTGTTGCATTTGTATGTGCCTTATTTGTTAAGCACTATTCTGCTTACGATGCATTTATTCATGTTCAATTGGTTTGGTGTTGTTTTCTATTATTTCCTGAATATTTTGTCTGTCCTGAACTAATAATCCAAATTATAAGACGAATTCCGTGTCCTCATGATAGAAAGCTTGATTTTCAACCCGAGGTTTCGGATTTAGTCTACATGGAGAACAAAAACGACTCAACGACAACCTCCGTGGCTTGGTTAGTAAGACGAGGTCCATTCTGTTTTTCACTTAAGGCCTCCTTGATATATTTTTTTGTTAATTAAAAAATATTGACACATGCTAACAAACTTGCCAGGTTCTACCGTATAAAAGATTGACACATGCTAATAAACTTGCCAGGTTCTACCGTATAAAAGATTGACACATGCTAATAAACTTGCCAGGTTCTACCGTATAAAAGTAAAAAAAAGTGTAAAACAGGGTGGTTTATCAGTCGCACTCCATTTTCAAACATTTATATATTTTTTAGTTTGATCCTTTTGTTCAGATGATTTAGAAGGCATCCTTAAGTTTTACTATTGAAAATTCAACAACAGAGAAACGAACGAAAGTCGTCAAACTTTATTTCGCAAATCAAGATTCGAACACAACGCGCATATCGACATCATTTTACTGATGGAGAATGTCTAGCAAGATCGACAATTAGGATATGAATTCCATGTTTTCGACAGTAAGGCTTAGTAGTTGACCTGGCTTGAGCCGGAAGACCACGTACTATCCGCACTTATACGAATATTTAAAGGGTACAAGGAAGTGTTGCTGATGATCCATCAACTTCAACCAGACGACGTTCAGCTCAGCTCGGAATGTTTCGAATGACAGAACAAAGCTTAAAAGGCGATTTGCAATTGTTTTTATATAAAATTAAAAGTACAATAATTGAAGCAATAAGATTGAATATCGGAACACGACTTTACAATTTGATTTTTAATATGCTTCTAATTGGTTAGATGAGATTTATACAAAAGCGTATTCAGTTAGTATTATACGAGTATGTTATCCAGTACACGAACTTCTTCTGGAATTAATGATATTATCGACTTTTACCGGTACTCAACTGAAAAGCGGCTTCAGTGCAGAGCGTTAATAGAACAGTGTGAAAAGTGCGAGAGCCGTCCCCGCGCGCCGTGCAGCGGAGCGGTGCTGGCGGATAGCGGGCCTCGATACAGGCTGGTGGTTGGTGACTGTTGCCCTGAGATCTGTATTACTATGCATTTACGTGGCCGTATTGGAGGAATATTCGTAATAATAGTACATACAATTACGCCATTCCCCTGTCTGGATTCAACAGGCACTGAGCCTAGTGAATCAGTTGAAATGAATTATTATACTCTATAAAGATTTGCGAACATTTTAATAAACAAGAAATGTACGTGATTGATTTAATTTTCAGTTTTTATTTCTTCTTACATTCTTCATTTTCCCCATTCTGATATTCCGGCTTCTGAATGAAGAAAGTGGAATACCGATGCTAATTGTATAGAAAAACATTTTATAAAAATCTAGTCAGATCATCATCCCTATCACGCAATGTCTCTCTCTATTGGGATAAGAAAATAAAATCTACTTCATTCTACCCTGACACACATCTTTCGCTTATGCCACGTGTTTACACCACGTTATGCATACTTTCCTATTATAAAGGTTTTCAATGTTCCATCTTTCGGAATTCTATTAATTTGGTCGTGCTACGACTTCCCAAACTTCTAATACTTTTTATACCACTTGTATAGATTAATTTTGTAAATCTTTTGGCATTTGTTCTAGCTACGTTGTCGAACCATCTCAATGCTCTTAACATATATCCATCTTTAGCACTGCATCTTCTTTTAATCCGCATTTTTTCCTAATACCCGTGATTTCCAAAAAAGCGCTCAAAGGACTAAATAATAAGACCACTTTGAAACCGCGTGCCAGCTATTTTAGCGTAGTAAAAGATACGCCATTAACAATATTTGTACTAATCTTAAATTGATTTTTTACTCTTCAACATATCCGAGTTGGTGATTTGGGCATATTGAAGAGAACGCCTGAGAGATAATATTGTCTTCGGCCTCAGTAATCGTGCCTTCAAGTTTAGAGCACGGAAATCGCAGTTCGTCCTATCTACGAACGTGCGTACGTTGTTATTAACATTTCCGCCCTTGAAGAGGCACTCGCACAGTATTGCTACCTTATTCTTTATCACACTGAGACCTTTTTTGGGTTAGAACCCGACACTCCAGGGTGGAAGTCAAGCGTCTTATCATCTATACCACGGATGTTGTAAGCTGAAAACATTATTTGATAGAAAGTGAAAAAACACGGTCTAAAGGTCGATTTACACACATCAGTGAATGACGGTACCGTGACCGGCCCGGGATGAAACCGACATGGTCAAAAATATTCTTCTATGGATTTGAAGGGTCTTGTTCACACTTGTCCGGTGTGTGACCGCGACAGTGCAAACAATGCTGTCGCCGTCAAGGTCTATTTACACGCATTAATGACGTGACAATATCGTGACCAGCCCATGTTTAAAACCGACATGGTCAAAAATATTCCTCTATGGCTGTGATCTCCAAACTTTTTTGACCGCATACCTTTTTATGACGAAAATAATCATAAATTGTACCCCCAAATTATATATTCTCGTACATACATACATACATACATACATACATACATACATGCATGCATGCATGCATGCATGCATACATACACACGTACATACGTACGTACGTACGTACGTACATACATACATACATACATACATACATACATACATACATACATACATACATACATACATACATACATACATACATACATACATACATACATACATACATACATACATACATACATACATACATACATACATACATACATACATACATACATACATATATACATACATACATACATACATACATACATACATACATACATACATACACACACACACACACACACACACACACACACACACACACACACACGCGCGCGCGATAATGAAACACACGCGATAATGAAACAATATATGTACATGCAATTGATAAATTACAAGAGAAATTTAAAATTATAATTTAATGGGAAAAACGTGATTGAATTTGTTGACAAATTTCGGTAAAATCTGTCTTGATTCCCTGTGTTAATGCTATTGAGATCTGGTTCTAATTCTAATTTATTTCTGTCATTGTTTATTTAAATTATCGGCAATAATGTCGATTCGCCTGGCAACGGTATTTGCCGACAAGGGAATAGATTTTAGTTTCTGAGCATATTCCTCTCCGTGAATTATTTCCACCCTTTTTATTGCTGCAGGAAGAAGAAGTATTTCGCCAATTGTGTGTGGCTTTTTATCTTTCGCTATTAAGTAAGAAACCTCAAGAGAGGCTCGGAGTATGCGTACCCCACTTTAGGGACCAGTGCTCTATGGATTTGAAGTCTCGTCGGCGCGCGAACGTGCAAACAGTGAAACATCAAATTACTTTCGGACGATATTTTTGGTATTACGGCCGTGATTTTGATTTACTTTTTTTAGTGTTTTTTTAAGTTTTCATTTTGTTTTATTTGTTTTATATATATTTTTTTATCAGAAACATGAACGAAACATAAAAAAATATATCATTATAAAAAAAAAACAACTTTTATTATTACTATTATTACTAAAAAAACTACTTTTGTTATTATTCGGGGTAAAGTCTTGATCCGAGTGATTATCTTAATGTTTTGATACTTTTGTAAGTATTTAAAAAAATATGTCATTTAAAAAAAAACTACTTTTATTATTACTATTATTACTAAAAAAACTAATTTTGTTATTATTCCGAGTCAAGTCTTGATCCGAGTGATTATCTTAAGGTTTTGATACTTTTGTAAGTATTTAAAAAAATATATCATTTAAAAAAAAACTACTTTTATTATTACTATTATTACTAAAAAAACTACTTTTGTTATTATTCCGAGTCAAGTCTTGATCCGAGTGATTATCTTAAGGTTTTGATACTTTTGTAAGTATTTAAAAAAATATGTCATTTAAAAAAAAACTACTTTTATTATTACTATTATTACTAAAAAAACTACTTTTGTTATTATTCCGAGTCAAGTCTTGATCCGAGTGATTATCTTAATGTTTTGATACTTTTGTAAGTATTTAAAAAAATATGTCATTTAAAAAAAACTACTTTTATTATTACTATTATTACTAAAAAAACTAATTTTGTTATTATTCCGAGTCAAGTCTTGATCCGAGTGATTATCTTAAGGTTTTGATACTTTTGTAACTATTTAAAAAAATATATCATTTAAAAAAAAACTACTTTTATTATTACTATTATTACTAAAAAAACTACTTTTGTTATTATTCCGAGTCAAGTCTTGATCCGAGTGATTATCTTAAGGTTTTGATACTTTTGTAAGTATTTAAAAAAATATATCATTATAAAAAAAACAACTTTTATTATTACTATTATTACTAAAAAAACTCCTTTTGTTATTATTCCGAGTCAAGTCTTGATCTGAGTGATTATCTTAAGGTTTCGATAATTTTGTAAGTACGAGTATTTAAAAAAATATATCAATATAAAAAAAAACTACTTTTGTTATTATTCCGATTCGTTAACTAACAACAAAGCATACTCACAAGACATGTCAGAGTCACCAGTGTGTCGGCAAACCTTGAAAAGATGAAAGCTTTGCCGAGTCTTTGGTTACCGCCTCTGATATATTTTTTAAAAACAAATAATATTTGGATCACGAGCTTTATTTTTTGAATAATACAGACATCACGCTCTAACTGAATGTACAGAAATTTAACGACATTTTGAGATTCTAATTTTTGTAAGACTGGTCTTTAGATCAGAATGGCATCCTATAGTACATTTGGGAATTTTTACTATCCATTTTGACTACTTAAATTAATATACTCCTCACAGTACATTTCACAAAAAATGCTCGTTTAAAATCACACTTAAAGTAATCATTATAAAAAAAACTGCTTTTGTTACTTTTATTATTAGTATTAATACAAAAAAAACTACTTTTGTTACTTTTATTATTAGTATTATTACAAAAAAAAACAACTTTTGTTACTTTTCTTATTAGTATTATTACAAAAAAAACAACTTTTGTTACTTTTATTATTAGTATTACTACAAAAAAAAACTACTTTTGTTACTTTTATTATTACAAAAAAAAACTACTTTTGTTACTTTTATTATTAGTATTATTACAAAAAAAACTACTTTTTTTACTTTTATTATTAATATTATTACAAAAAAAAACTACTTTTATTATTAGTATTATTACAAAAAAAACTACTTTTGTTACTTTTATTATTAGTATTATTACAAAAAAAACTACTTTTATTATTAGTATTATTACAAAAAAACTACTTTTGTTACTTTTATTATTACAAAAAAAATTAATTTTGTTACTTCTATTATTAGTATTATTACAAAAAAAACTACTTTTGTTACTTTTATTATTAGTTTTATGACAAAAAAAAACTACTTTTGTAGCTTTTATTATTAGTATTATTAAAAAAAAAACTACTTTTATTATTAGTATTATTACAAAAAAACTACTTTTGTTATTAGTATTATTACAAAAAAAATTACTTTTGTTACTTCTATTATTAGTATTATTACAAAAAAAACTCCTTTTGTTAATTTTATTATTAGTTTTATTACAAAAAAAACTATTATTATTATTACAAAAAAAAACTACTTTTGTTACTTTTATTATTAGTATTATTACAAAAAAAACTACTTTTGTTATTATTCCGAGTCAAGTCTTGATCCGAGTGATTATCTTAAGGTTTTGATACTTTTGTAAGTATTTAAAAAAATATATCATTTAAAAAAAAACTACTTTTATTATTACTATTATTACTAAAAAAACTACTTTTGTTTTATTCCGAGTCAAGTCTTGATCCGAGTGATTATCTTAAGGTTTTGATACTTTTGTTAGCATTTAAAAAAATATATCATTTAAAAAAAACTACTTTTATTATTACTAAAAAAACCACTTTTGTTATTATTCCGAGTCAAGTCTTGATCCGAGTGATTATCTTAAGGTTTCGATACTTTTGTAAGTATTTAAAAAAATATATCAATATAAAAAAAAACTTTTGTTATTATTCCGATTCGTTAAGTAACAACAAAGCATTCTCACAAGACATGTCAGAGTCACCTGTAGTGTGTCTGTAAACCTTGAAAAGATGAAACGCTTTGCCCAATCGATACCGCCTCTACTATATTTAAAAAAAACAAATAATAATTGGATCACGAGAATTATTTTTTGAATTAATACAGACATCACGCTCTAACTGAATGTACAGAAATAACTGTTAAGATCACGGCCGGTGGAATCATGGGACCGTCAAGGCACTGTCCGGCACTGTCATGGCACGTACCGGTCACCTTCACTGATGTGTGTAAATCGACCTTAATCCGGCAGCGCTGTAGCACCACTTTTCAGATGTACTCGTACGATAATAGCGGCTGGCACCAGTGCGCTGCACGCGGAAACCGCTGTAACGCTGACCTCACGCCACTGATTCATGCTCCATGTATGACCAACACCGCCGCAGGGTACAGGATTAGAGATATTAATCACTAAGCTGATAGAGAAGTGGCAACACCCGAAAATTATCAGAATTCAGAGGAAACGGTTTCATCACTATACTACACCCAAAGCGAATGTGTTACACATATGGTACACTACACTACATCAAAAGTCGAATGTGTTACTATCACATATCAGAAGATCTACAAAGGTTTCTTTGTAGTTCGTCTTCCTTTGATAACTTTTCTACGGTTTTCTTACTAAATGCATGTTTCTGAACATATGCGGGAAAGTACCTAATCTAAAAGTCGCAGCTACCACCTTCATATCCTTACACTCAACTTATATACATTTATTTTGCAATGTTTTTAATACAAGTATATCAATAATAGTGAGGTTGAGTCAAAAGTTCAAGCGCCCTGGATGAGAGTTTGCCCTCTAAACGGCGCTATATATATTTTGTCATTTTATTATTATTACTATGCAGTGAATTCGGCTTTCCAAGTGATCTTCCTCGAAAGTATTTTTTTCTTTAAGTACTCCTCTTTTACATCAATCATGAACCTGTGAATATATATTTCACTTTCTATTTTTTACCTTCCTTCCCCAAACTTCCTATTTTCCATTTCAGCAATTACTCCTAAATATATGAAATCTAATATACAATATAATACAATAGACTCTCGATCATCCGGGGTCGCATTAACCTGGCGGTAAAAAAATCAATTCAAGACCTGCTTTATACGCTATGTCATAACTGTCTTGTGAAGTACGAGTATATCATAAATACAGGTCAGTATAACCAAACGTGTCGATGAAAATTTAAGACGAAATATTTTGGTAAATACAGATTTCTTTACCGTCGTATTTTAAATACTATAAAAGGCATATTTCCAACAAAACTAATTTTCCATTTTTTTAAGCTTTTTATTTAGTGAAGATTATCGGTCGTTTTTAAATTCAGGTAAGTTTTCCCTAACCCCATAATCACGAGTCTACTGTATAAACAATAATATGAGCAGAGACATCTTGACCATTTATTTATCAAATACTTCATTGAATAATCATTTGGTGGGATTATTGCCAGGTGACAATCTCTTCCAACCACCATTAGTTGCTGTTTTCATGCTACACACAAAGAACAGTAGTATGGCATTATAAAAAAATGACACTCGTAGATAAATGTCTTGTATTGCGATGTTTCGTAATAAAAATATCCTCTCAAGAGCACCGTGCCTTTGAATTTATAAAAGGCAACTTATAAGCGCCCCAAAATAAATTCAGGTCGAATTCGGTTTAAGAGTAACATAAAAAACTAGGATGTCAAGTATGAATGACACTATTCATCAGATCATTAGCACCAACAATTTTGCCTCTGATGTTTGGACACAGATATCAAGGTTATCATGATCAAATAATGATATACGATAAGTCCAATGGGGCGTTGAAACCCTGATTATTTTTTCGAGTCAATGATTCTTGTTAGTGGACAAAATATTATAAATCAAACCTTAAACATATACAATTTATTTATTGATAAATATATTTCAAGTCTTCAAATTCAAATGAGATTCCAATAGGGAAGACTAAATGGTATAAATTTAACTTAGTTAAAAATACGGCGTGTGGCTTACATAATACATGTGGACATTTTCAGTTGCTGAAATCAAGAATATTTTAGATTTCTCAATTATGAAAATTGTATTGTTTTTTTTAATTTATCATGAAAAAATTAAAGAAGTTTTTAATTAAATTGTAATTTGTATGTATGCACATACTTGTGTCATATATATTTTTTTATCTTTTGTACGTAAATGTTTTTCCGTTTTAAATATGTATTCAAGTTTTGAGATTTTTTCAATTTTATTGTTGATTTTCATTATCGTTATGTGATATGTTAAGTCTGTGTTTAGCTGTTTTCGTTTTGTTTTTTTATTGTAAAATGTTTGATTTTTTATTAAGGCTATGACCGTTAAAAATAAATAAATACACAACAAATGGTGACAGTGGGTATTTATATAGTTTTATAAACAAAAAAACAATTTTGTATTAATGTAGAACGATTGAAAGAATGGACAACAAATATATCTCACATCAGATTATTGCATAACCGTATAAAACCCTTTCGATAATATTTAGTGAATTTTATCCCAGAAATCAACGTATGCCATTTTACCAACAAAACGAGGTCGTCATACATTGTTTATCCACGACCAAGTTGGAGGTTGACATTTGAATGCATATGCTGTTAGTACTATCCCATGTATCGCAGAATCTCAACATGGGTCACAAAAACTGTAATTTATACAAAGAATTAAAAAAATAACAAACTTAGTTTATTAAAATCCATTTCAATATTTTGGAATAATCATATCTTGGAATCTGTATTCCAATATTAAAAGTGAGAAATAAACGGAATAAATAGAATATTGGTAACGGACGGAGTCCAAGCTGAAATTAATGGACGCTCACATCGGACTTGTCCAGTCAGTCGGTCGCCACCTGTTCAGGCCGTTATTTCAGTGTCGCTACAAAGTCTAGAGCGGCTTACACACGATGCTACTTGTCCAAGAAAATTTAATTCTTTTCAGAGGAATTCCTGAAGGCGTCTTTAATACAAGATAGCATAAAAAAGTTACTGTTCATGCCAATCTGATATGTGCAGAAATCTCTTGAACGTTTGGTGAGAAGTGGCCTCGTTTCAAGTATAGTGCTGACAAACGATTCTCCAAGATGTTTGTCATTGGTCTAATATTAGAAATAAATTTCGATGCGTAGGTATTTTTAAGAAAAAAATAGTGAAACATTCTGAATGGAGCTTACTTCAGAACAAAAGCAAAACTTTTACACAATAACCGCGTCAAGTTTTTTTTCCTCTCCATATATTATATTAGTTTTTCATATATCATAAAAAATGCAAATTCAAATAGATTACCAAAAAAAAGTATTCAATACAAACGATAAACACAAACCTCTTTGGTCAGGATTAAGTAGTGATCTCCAGTTTACTAAACTTAAACTGTTAAATGTCAATAATATTTCTACTAAAATAAAACGAAATAAAAAACACGAATGTAAACAAGAATAACTACCACACAATAAGATACACTAACATTATGGTAATAAATCAGGCCTACTTATCGATCTGTTATAATTGATGTTTTCTGCCACAACAAATTTAGATGTTGATTATGGATCGAGTACTCGCATTAAAAATACGACCAGTTTATATTGAGAATATAGACGTTATATTGAATGAAAATGTTTGCTATGCATTTAAAATTAGACCATAAAGTTTTGATTGATAGAATGGAGTAATTTAACCTCAAAAAATGAGCGGTAATGGGAAAAATGGTGTACCACCACGTAAATAATCCTACAATCAATATTAACATGATTACAAACTGAAATAAATTAGTTTGTAATAAAATAGTTACAATTTCAAAAGTCAAAAACAGGTGAGATCTTTACAAAAAAATTATACGTAGTAATCATAATTGGTTACTTGATAATCCTAGTTAATTTTAAATAAACTAAAATGCGGTGACAGTTTTCGAACCTCTCATATATGGTACATCAATGGAGTATAGGAAACTGATCCAAATTATGTAGGTATCGACCATTTGTGATAAATTGCATTGTTACATATCACGTGCCTGGATTGATGCGTAGTAACAAATTTTTATTGTATACTAGTCAATTATGGCAATATCAATATTTCTTTCCATTGTGAAACATGATCACAAAATACAAAATATAGGCTTCCTTAAATACGAATGGCTATATTTGCTAAACCCCCGACCAAATAAACCATGGCAAATTGACATTTTATAAAAATCAGTAATCACAATTACTTTACTTGTGCTTGTAAAAATAATAACAAATATACAATACATAGTAATGAATCAGTTCTCAAAATATATACCATAAGATTTTCTTTCTGTATTATGTGCAATCCGAATTAATGTCTTTAGGCATATGATCTAAAATTTCCTTTGTGATATGCAACCCGTAAATTTTGATTACGACTAGGAGAAATGTAACTGTCTCCGAAGCCCACTTGCGGCACACAAATTGAGAAACACTGTATTCAAAATAATTTTTTTTCATAACAGTGTAATTTACGCCCTTCAAAAATATGATTTGTGTTAATCATATTATTAATAGTGTTAATGAACTATTTTATTATTAATACGCAAATCAAACATAAATATATACAGAGTTTTAAAATCAAATTTTATATCTGATATAAACACTCATCGTTAATATAGAAATAAGTGTGATTCATTCTCAGGTACTTGGTTAATGTGATAATATTTCTGAATCACGTCTTGATTCACGTTCAAATGTCAAATTTGACTTGTTAAGCTTTAAATTAACTGATAAAAAATATAAATATCTATGATTTATACACAATATCTTTATTCACTTGAACACATTTTAACTTAAGCCATAAATATATCAAGGGGGAAATAAAACATAAATATCACTAATATACGTTTATAATGTTCGTCTGCTTTGTGAACTTGAAAAGTTTTACCATGTTTACAAAACTCATCAACATTTTTTCAAATACCGACAAATCGGATGGATGTAAAGAATCAGATTTGACAAATATAAATTACGTGATTTCAGTAATTTGGAATAAATCATTTAAGATCCAAATTGAATTTTATATAACCAAAAACAAATCAAACTAAATTAAGGGAATCATATCTAATTTATCTTGCGCAATCTTATTAGTTCAGTTAACGGGTATCAATGGAATATAAAAATCTACTACCTCATTTAAATTGTACAAAATTACTTTAATTAATCAGACCACGACATATAATCATTTTCACGATACTAATAGTACGATTTTCACTACGCTATCCCACTTTTCACAGAATATAACTCATTTCCCTTCCTTGACGAAAATAGAACGGGTAGGCGTGCCGGCTTTTACATCAACACTAAAATTACACAATGGATTTAAACTACGTAATAGACAAAATGCATATAGAGAAAACATTAGAATTGAACTAATAATGACACGAGGCTAGATTAGGGATGAATGAACTAGGGGAGACGAAGCTCATTAGCATTCGTACCGGTAAACACATCTTGTGTACGTAGATATATGCGATAAAAATTATAACAACTTACCTTTTGATGTAAACCTTGAAGTTTCTCAAGATGGGGAAAATGCACTAGGAAAATATTGTAGTGAAAACAGCAATATTTATCACAGATACTCAATTATAGGTTACTTGTCATTTGCAGTTTGGGCGTTTTGCGAAAGAATTGGACAGACTGTTTTGACAGCGTACCAGACCGGTGTCACAACGTAGCGGCAATTCCAAGAACTGAAATACACCATTTTTTTTTCAATAGTATTGGATAATACTTCACTACATTTTCAACAGATGGTAGTAATATTTTTTTATTTTATAGTCTTTAAATTTGAGGCTTACATAATCAGTCGTCAAAATAGACTATATTCTTATATTGGACATCCCTTTTATTTACGACGCTTCTATCAATTACAGTATTATTTTTTTTAATAATAAGAAATATACATTTCAAATAAGTATTTAACACACAATAGGAACTAAAATTATTGTTACATCATCAATCCAGAAAAAGGGGGAAACTCCTCAATTCCATGAGTGTTAAATTTTCGAACTCGAGTAATTTCACATTAGACGTAAATAACCTTAACACTCATTTTAAACACCATAACTCTCGGAGGATGATATAAATGATATTCGTTGTATTCTACTTATGATATTCACCAAAGCAATAAATAGGTGATGACAATATTTCATTTGAATAAATCTCCTTTATTATTGATGCTATTCTTCTTGCCATAACACACATCATATTTTTTCTTTGTCTACTAGCAGCTTTCCTTGTGTGTGGAAGAAAGCTCTAATTATTTCAATCTCTGAAATTGGCTCACCCACATCATATTATGACTTCAAGCCCATATTTATCTCGCCTACATTCTCAAAAATTATCGAAAAAATAGTTCATATGCAAATTAACTCCCACCTAAATGAATTAGAACTATATTATCCTTTGCAGCCAGGATTTTGTCCAGGACATAGCACTACAACCGCACTAGATGATCACGGATGATGGGAAATGAGTTTTAAACAGCCGACATTGTTATGTCTATTAGACTTGAGCAATCCATTCAATACTGTAGACTTTGATCTGCTTCTGGCACATATGCATTCATTACAAATCTTTGAATTGGTAATTGTTTGGTTTTCAAGTTATTTAAAAGTAAATCAACAATGCTCCAAATACCCGGAGCGTATATCTGACTTGACTGATCTCTCTGCAGGTGTCCTCCAAAGTGGAATTCTTTCCTCACTCCTCTTTTCTATATTCATGAACTCAATCATATCATCTCTTAACCCTTTCCGGTCCTATGTCGAATGTCATTCGACATCGACTTTATTCCAGTGAGTCGTATGTCGAATGTCATTTGACATTTTTTTTTTTTTTTTTTAACCTGGCGAGTTTATTGCCATGTGGAATCTCTTCAAAATTTTTTTTTCTTGTGAACATAAATATTGTTTTATTAAAAACAACCTTGTGAACATAAATATAGTTTTATTAAAAACAACCTGGATGTATTGTTTTACCCTGTAATTCTGTAAATCTTTTGTAGACCTGATGGAACATTTTTTTTTTTTTTGTGGACCGGAAAGGGTTAAGTGTTTTTATCATCTGTATATGGATGACCTGCAGATATATGTTATATTCATTTCGATCCGAATGTTGAATAATCTAAATGCAGACTTTCAATCGATCTTCGAATGAACTAAAGCTTACTCATTAATCCTACAAAGTTTCAAGCGATCCTCACCGGTAGTCATCAGCTTCTCAGTAAATCCAACGCTGACCTACTTCTTACAATATTACGAAATGACTCGTTCATACCATTAAATAAAACAGTTAAAAACCTAGGAGTTCTAGTAAATAATACTCTCTCATGAGAAGATCAATTAAATGAGGTAAGCTGAAGGATCGTCTTCGAAAGTACAATCACATCACTTCATACCAGAAGCTGAACTGATTGAACATGACAAATAGACGCAAATTTCACATTCTCTCACTATTGTATTGTATAAAACCTGTCTCGCCGCCCTATCTTATCTTGCCGAGAATATTCAGTGTCTATTCTGAATATTCAGTGATCATGGACTTCCGCTACACTCAAACAGAGATTGTTTATTGGCTTTCCCAGTTCACCGCTCTTCTTGTTTTATGTCGTTCTTTACTGTCCATGCAGTGAGACTCTGGAACTAATTACAAACTAATGTTAGACTCACTCTGTCATTAGCATGTTTTAAAAAGCCACTGAAAAAACTTTTATTTCAAAGTCAGTAATATAATGCATTTCATTAGTGATTTGTGTTTCCTCTCCACCATCCCTTCCTTTTCCTTTGATTGATGATATCTTAAATTTATTTTTACTATGTATATTGTTCATGAATTTTGTAAAGGTGAATAATAATTGTTTGAATATTTCTCCAACTATGAAGCTTCCTTTATTTATTTTTGTTTGATTGGTTTGAAGAGATTGCCACCTGTCAATAAGCCCACCATATTATTTAAAAATGAAGTGTTAAATAAATCTTAATCATGCTTGAGAGATCTTCCCAAAACATCATATTAATAAAATAAAGTATTCAAAATGTGATTGTGTTAAAGAATATCGTAATCAGTTCAGGATATATGTATTTTAACTTGGAAAATTAAAAAAGTTAAAATCTTAAGAGTTTACTGTTATTTTTTTGAAGAGAAGCGCAAAATCAATATGTACGAGGGTCATCCAGAAAGTAAGGTTTACAACATTTATGTAAAATCGAAAAATGCTTGTACTATATTTAATTGAAATTCATAGGATACTTCACAAATATATTAAACTATTTTTCAACGTAATCGCCGTCGAGATCGAGACATTTCTGTAGTAGGGGCACCAGCTTTTGTATGCCAGTGTCATAGACCTCCGCCGCCAGCTCTTTCAGCCACTTCTTCACAGCTTCCCCGACCTCCTGATCGTTGGAAAATTCTTGGGGTGTAGTGACACACCCACGTCTCATGCCCCGTCACGATAGAGTCCAGAAAAGCTTCTCCCTTCTGTGCAAAACGATCTAAAAATTCACGCGCGGCGGTCACGCAATTTTGACGGTGCTTCGGTGTGAGCATTCTGGGCACCCATCTCGCACACAACTTCTTGTAACCAAGTTTTTCCGACACAATATTACCAAGGAGACTTCGAGAAATGTCAGGAAGTTCTTCGTGAAGGTCGTCAAGCGTCACACGGCGGTCATTTCGCACTTGTTCTTCAATTTTTTGCACAAATTCGTCAGAAATTCCTGCCTTGCCTCGTCGTGAGTATCAGTACGGCCTTCTCTGAACAACCTAACCAACTTCGTGACATGTTGTCGACTCATCACATCACTACCATAAACTTCCATGAGCTTCCGATGGATATTCGCGGCGGTATTGTTCTACAAAGTCAAAAAACGGATGACCGCGCAGGTCTCGCAGGTGGCGGAGCCCGCGACGACTTCTCCATCGGAAGAATTTACTGTGACTGAACACAATGGCCGACAAACTGACCGTTAGGATCCCCCTTACACGCCAGGTGCGCCAACTTTGAAACAATAAATTTCCCCCGGCCTCAGGAGCCCTTGTAACCTTAGTTTCTGGATGACCCTCGTACAATTTCATGTACCTCATGTACCAGGTGTGTACCTACGAAACCAAAATTTGCTCATAGATGGCTCTAGTTGTCAATGTAGTGACTGTCAAACCTTGTCATTTGCGCCTTTTTTTTGTGTTTACATTTGCCAAAGATTTTAAATCACAACAATGCAAGTTTAATACAACTACATATGTTTTCATAGCGTTGAACATGTCTGTTTTTGTGCCTGAAAACTATGATTTGCGGACAGCATTGATTTTCTGTTACCATTTAAAGAAAACTGCTGCAGAATCGCATCGAATGCTTGTCGAAGTTTACGGTGAGCATGGTAAATCACAGTGCTTTGAGTGGTTTAAAAAATTCAAAATTGGGGATTTTGACATGAGAAACAAAGAACGTGAAGACCACCGAGAAAGTTTGAAGACGCCAAATCGCAAGCATTGTTGGATAGGGGTGATGCTCAAACAAAAGACCAACTCGCGGATCAATTAAATGTAACATGAGAAGCCGTCTCCATACGTTTGAAAGCCATGGGAAAGATCCAGAAAGTGGGAAAATGGGTTCCACATGAACTGAATGGAAACCGAAAGTGACAGCAGGAAAACTGAAAAACCACTTGCGAAATGCTGCTCGCCAGGTACAAAAGAAAATCATTTCTCCATCGAATTGTGACTGGCAATGAAAAATGGATATATTTCGAGAATCCTAAGCGTAAAAGATCATGGGTAACTCCAAGCAAACCAGGGACATCGAGTCCAAGGCCAAATCGCTATGGACAGAAGACAATGCTCTGTGTTTGGTGGGATCAGAAGGGTGTTATCTATTATGAGCTGCTAAAACCTGGCGAAACCGTTAATACTGAACGCTGCCGACAACAAATGATGTATTTGAACCAAGCATTGCGTGAAAAACTACCAGAATATCAAAAGAGGCAACACAAAGTAATCTTGTTTCATAATAATGCAGCATCGCACACAGCAAAACCGGTCAAGGAAACGATTGAGGCGTTTAGTTGGTAAATACTTTCGCATGCGGCTTACTCACCAGAGTTGGCTCCATTCGGTTACTACTTATTTGCATCAATGGGACACGCACTTGCTGAGCAGCACTTCACTTCTTACGAAAATGGCTCGATGATTGGTTTGCCTCAAAAGAGCAAGAGGTTTTTTGGCGTGGCATCCACAAATTGCGAGAGATGGGAAACATGTGTAGCTAGCGATGGGCAATACTTTGAATAAAATATTTTTTACCATTTTCATACAATAAATGTGTATTTTCTATTAAAAAAAATCGGTTTCACAGGTACATACCTGGTATACAGTAAATTATTTTTAATTATAAAATTTTGTTGATATTCTTCAGTTTACTTTTAATATGGTCAACAAATATTATATCAGCACAATACAATTATGAGCAAATATAACTTTATACAAATTGTTTGTAATAACCTTAAGTTTTTTCAATTGATTTGGTTGAAATCATAGAATTGAGAATATATAGTAATTCGAAGTTAGCAGTATGACTGATGGGTGTATTTCTTTTTTTATCAATAAAATTAACTGAAGGGTTAACTTTTCAACAGGATCCATAAAAAAAACTATTAGCTAAGAAATTTAACACAGCGCAGCGCAGGTCAGCTACTTGAAATAAATAAAACTAAATATTTCTGGAATTACTAGTTACCCGATAACTGAAGTTTAAAAATATCATTTAGTTTTCTTCAACTTAAATGTTATTTAACCATATTTATCTCTTTCACATAAAATTGGTAAATCAAGGGCCAGTAAGGCTTAAATTCCTCTGAGATATTTGCACAAGGGAGGAATGAGGCCTTCTTCTTCTTGAATAATGGCCGTGAACTCCTATATATAAAGGAGTATACATCAGCGTCCACTTCATAGGATCTTGATAGTTCTATTCACATTCGTAGTTGACATTTTGAGTATACTAAATTAACTCTGCCCGGGACTACTGTTATTTAATGAGATAGCATGGAGTGAAACTATTTTACAACTAAACTACAAAGTTTACAACGAAATGAATATTTACAAAAAGATGAGAATTAAATGTGTAATAAGCGAAGGAATGATTTCAGTTTAAATGAAGACTATCGATGTGTATATGATATATTATACATATATTTTATTACAAGTAAATCTTATTTCGGCTAATAAAATTAATGATGCTACTAAGTATGGAACTTTTATTGAGGCTCAACAGGTGGGGAGGAATATTTTTGTTTGTTTCATTATGAGGTTTTATTCTGTAAATCATCTTCCTGTCTTGGGAAGACGACAATCCACATCACAACAATAACTAGTAATCAGATTCTACACCGACTAACATTTTGAGGACACCTCTTTTCTGGATGTTCTTTGATAACCCTGAACTGGTCTTATAAGACAGTGTTTTCAAAATATTGTATTATATAGGGTTGTTAAATATATTAATTCTGTTTTTTAGCATTTTAAATCATTTAATTTTAAATTCAGAAATAAACTTTATCAATTATGTAACACATCGATCAATATGTCCCGGGACTAACTACTAAAACAACATTCGTTTGCCAAAATTCTTCTTTATTCATCAACATAGTCTCCTTCAAGAGCGATACATTCATTCCAACGCTTTCTTAACTTTTCTATACCAGCCGTGTAGAACGATTTATCTTTGGTTTCAAAATAGGCGTTAGTTTCAGCAATCACTTCTTCATTGGAGCCAAATCTCTTTCCCTGGAGCATCCTTTTGAGGTCTGCGAACAGCCAATAGTCGCTGGGGTCCAAATCTGGAGAACACGGTGGATGCGGAAGCAATTCGAAGTTCAACTCATGCAATTTGGCCATCGTTACCATCGACTTGTGACACGGCGCAATGTCCTGATGAAAGAGAATCTTTTTTCTTCTTCATATGGGGCCGTTTTTTTGCAATTCCTGCCTTCAAACGCTCCAATAACGCTATGTAATATTCGCTATTGATGGTTTTTCTCTTTTCAAGGTGATCGATGAATATTATACCATGCGCATCCCAAAATACGGAGGCCATAACCTTCCCGGCCAACTGTTGAGTTTTTGGTTGCTTCGGACGACTTTCACCAGCTGCTCTCCACTCAGCTGACTGCCGATTTGATTCCGGAGTATAGTGGTGGATCCAAGATTCATCCATTGTCACATACCGATGCAAAAACTCCTGTTTATTTCGCGTAAACAGTGCCATACAGCACTCTGAATCATCAATGCGTTGTTGTTTCTGTTCCATTGTGAGCAAACACGGCACCCATTTCGAAAAAAGCTTTTTCATGACCAAATTTTCATGCAAAATAGTGTAAACACTACCAAATGATATATTCAGGATGTCAGCTATCTCACACAACTTTCCTTTGCAATTTTGAGGGTTTTTTATGTTTCCTGGTGTAACAGCCTCATTTGGACGACCAGAGCGTTCACCATCATTTGTTTCTGTACGACCGCGTTTGAAATCAGCATACCACTGACAAATGGTTGTTTTCGACGGAGCAGAGCCCGGATAACACTTTTCAAGCCATCGCTGAGTTTGAACGGTATTTTTTCCCATTAAAAAGAAATGTTTTATCAACACACGAAATTCGGTTTTTTACATTGTTTTGAAAATAGCAAAAGTAGCATCACTAAAACTACTGTAACTCAATGACACAATGTCATGAAAGTTTGACACGTAACTTGTAAAGGCTGGTACTAACTGAAAATGGTATGGATTTGTTATTAGAGGCGCCATCTGTTGGTTAGTTCTGGGACTTATTGATCGATGTGTTATGCATAAGCCATTTTGATCAATGACCTTTTTCCATCTTTTTGGTAAGTGAAGGATTCCCCTCTTGTAGAATTCCTGACTTGTTAGTGAAAAGCTGAGCCAATTGGATTACTAGGGGTTCAAATTTGGTAAATTCACATCACTAAAAGTTTTGCAAAGATCGAAAGAAATGAAAGTCAGAATATGCATATTTGGTGGAAGCACTTAAATATCCCAGCAAAGTTGCAACAATTTTTGCCGAGTGATCATAGAAAATTATGGTCTGGCGTAGTCATTCTGGAACACAACACCTTTTCTACTGGCCAGCCCTGGCTTCTTTTTGTCGATTGTTTGCTTTGATTTGGCCAACTGTGAGCAGTACTAATTGTAATCAATAGTTTGGTTTGGTTACATCAGCTTATAATACACTTCCAATCCCATCAGATGCACAGCATGACCTTCTCTGGGTACAGCCATCTTCTGTGCTGATCACCTGCTGTGACCAACATTCCCTCTAAGATATGCACGTGTGTGGCTGCACAATTATTAAAAATTGTCCGCACACATCTCAAAGAAAGGAACTTGTAACCATATTTTGTTTTGCGCAATTATATATTTTATTTGATATTTTATGATGGGTTCTCAGGTTCCTTTCTTTGAGATGTGTGCGGAACATGGAAACACCATATAGAGTCCACGCACTGTAAGGAAAGAATAGTGTAGAAGGGTGACCATGATTTTTTTTATTTATTACATTTTCAGATTATTTATTATTCATCAACTCTTTTTTTCTTGCACATACAAGTTGATGGGACGCACATACAATGAAAAAATTAGAGGGAACGTTGGCTGTGAGTATAATCTTTTTAACTAATGTTGTTGTAAATACTCTAATTTTAATGGCAAGTAATAACTTGTTCAAGAAAAAACTCATATTCATTACGTTTAAATAGTGTCACAAACAGAAAACAGGTTTAATTTTTTTCACTTATTGATTCAGTACCCAAGTAGGAAGATTTGAAAACTGTCTGACAGAGAGCACATACATATGTAATATCACACCATTTCCCTATTGTGGTAGGCAGAGAGGACAGAGTGTCAGATTTTTCAATTGTGATACACATTTTTTTACCTCTTCTATTTCTATACACCTTGTCATATAACTCCTAAGAAGTTTCTGAAGAAGACAAATAAATGCTGTAGAAATGAAACAGAAATGAGATGATTACATGGGGGTGACAATATATGAAAGAATATGGAATGAAGCGATTAGGGATGAATTTGAACATAAAGCTGATTGATGTATTGATTAGGATGAAGAAGAGCACTCTGAGATTGTTAAGGCATGTAGAATGAATGAATGAAGACTAACAATACAAATATGTAGTGCAAATTTTAGTGGAAGGTGTATTAGAGGAAGACCAAGGAAAGTATAATGGAATCAAGTGAATGATATTTTGAAAGAAGAAAATGTAAAAAGGAAGTTTTACTTTAAATAAATGAGAAATAAAAGATGAAATTTACATAAATTATTTATTAATCCAACATGAAAAACAATAAAAAATGAGCAATAATTTGTCATTATTATACTATTTAATTAGCTACTGGTGTAATAAAGACAAATACCACTAGGCAAATATTGATAACAAAAAGTACATGTAATTTCCCAGAGATTTCTTAAACTAATCATTTAAAAAAAACCATTCAAATACAGTGGAACCTCGGTTTTCGAACTAAATCCATTTTACAAGGCAGAATTTAGAAGAATTTTTCTACAAGTAATGTAGATTGGATTAATCCGTTCCAGACCCCCTAAAAACGCAATGCGACAACACAATAAATAGATTAAATAAATGAAAATTTAACTGCACTTTACCTGTACTGAGGAGAGCTGATGATATAAGTGGAAGGTGGTAAAGCAGGTGTTATTGTTTGGAAAGACGTCAAGTCAAGTTTGGAAAAACGTCAAGTGACTGTCCTGGAGTTTTTTCTCTTTTCTGCCCTACTAAAAACCTGTCCAATAAGGTTTGTTTTGCCTGTGTTTAAAAAAAAATCTGAAGTGAAAGATGGCATTGTCATTGAAAATGCATGTTCGAGAACCGAATGATGTCCAAGACCTGAATTAAAACAATATGTACGAGAACCTAATTGTTCTAGCTGAGAGACATTCGAGAGTCAAGATGCCACTGTATTTACTATTGTCAAAGAATTAATTTATCTTGATTCACACTCGACAAACATTGGATTTATTAACATATGTAGCTGTAAATTACATTGTTTGGTTTATCTCTAAGTATGTATTGATAAATTCGGGACAAAAGAACATCCTATCAAATGTGAACATTTGATGGAAGGGAGAAAAATTTGTATAGCTATGAAAATCTAAATATATGTTTTACCTAAGTTATGTCACTGTTGACTTAAATCGTTATTTGAAATAAATATTTCTTTTTATTGATCAAAATAAATTTTAATAGGTACTTAAAATTTTAAACATTTATCTCACTGTTAAAAAATTTGCATATGGATTATTATGTTATTTTACCTGAAAAGCATTATAAATTACGTGATTATTAGATTTGAATTATTTGGCTTATTTCATGAAAATACAGTATAATCCTGATTTTACACTTTCTGAGGATGATGCTAAATTGTAAAATTGGGGAAAATGTAAATTGTGGGAAATGATATTTTTAAACAATATCTATATTGATTTTGTTTCAATGAAAGTAACGCCATCCGTTTTTCATTATTAGCTATTATATTGTGTAAATGCAGATGTAATTTATTGTTTTATAATATAATAGGAATGAAACTAAGAAGTGAAAAACTAAAAATTGCGACAAAATTGGTAATAGCAGATTGCTTAACATTATTGGTAATAGCAGATTGCTTAACATTATTAGTAACAGCAGATTGCTTAACATTATTAAACGGTTAATATCTTTTTTTTGCAACGGATTATTTGTTAAAAAAGACTTAAAAATACATACAAATTTATACAGAACACTCATTGCTATACCTATTAATGTCACTTATTTGGGTTAAAAATCACTTGATTTAGATAGTGATTTCCTTTTCGTGATTGGTTCTCGATGGGCTTACCCACATTTACGATAATAATCTTAAGGTATTTCGATATTGAATTTTTTAATCTAGACGAAGCCCAAGGAATTTAAGCGCTCGCCAGTGCGTTATACACCAGTAGTCCCACCGCCAGGGCAAACTATTACATGGGTCCGTGATTTTGCGTGGAAATTTTTCAATAGTTAGAATTCACGAAAATTTGCAGTTCTTCGAAATAACAGTAGAATTTATAGTGAAAAGATTATTTCGGGATCTTGAAAAAATTATGAAAAATACGAAATAAAAAATATAGTTTTTCTTATTAACTGGTTTTCCCTGTACACCTTTTTACTAATAAAGATTTCGCAATTTGACCAACACAATATGATCTTATCTGAAGTCTGCATTCAATAAACTGCAAAAATTAAAAAAATCTGCCCAATCTACAAAAATGATTAATGATTAGCTGTATGATGCGTGAGTAGTAATGATTTATATCTTTTTAATAATCACACAATATTATGAACGTATGTAAATTGTGCTACATTTCACACTAAGCAAAAACCTGCCCGGTCTACAAAAAGTATCCATCATTATATGATGTGTAAGAGAGTAGAAGTAACAATATACACCTTTCATGCGGTAGTTTCATAATGTCACGGTAGCCGATTCGAATCTTGGTATGACTAATACAAAACTACAAAGTTGAGTAAGAGAGAATTTTTTAGAAGTTTTGTATGTTTTTTGGAAAAAACGCGGAAGTTATTCTTATCGTGTATTGTTGAATGTTGTAGAATGGTGTTCTAGAATGTATGGGATTGAAACGAAACTGAAAAAAATTGCATAAATTGCGGGAAAACGTAAAATCTGTTAATGTAAACTTCGGGTTACACTGTATTTTAGTAAGAAGCTTCCAAAAAACATTAAAATAAATGTTAATTTAAAAAAAGGAAACAGGTATATAAATAAAAATAACAAGTGTGAATCAAGATTGAAATATGTAAGAAATTTTGCTTGAATTTAATGACAACTTAAATTAGTATTAAAAAATATGATAAAAATATTTTGTAGAAAATTATCATTTTTTCTAATTTTATTTTGTACATAAGTAGCACAAAAATAAAGCACTGTTTTTTTGTTGTAAATATACATACACAAAGTGCGAAAAATACGATGTGATATTAAATATAAATCTCTATGTGAACCAACCAAACATGTTGGAGTACGTACTTTTATTAACAATTATTTAGTCATAATAATTCCCTGCTATATCTGCAAAATTATGTGGGCATTGTTTGGCATAAAATTGGTGATCAGTGAATTTGCAGTGTAGAAAAAATATTAACCCAATAAACAAACCTGCGCACTTGATGCCGGATTTTTTTTAATGAAAAATTAAGCTTGAAACCTATTTGTATAGGAAATATTTAAAAACAATATATTTTAAACCAGATAGTGGTTTTGATATAGAAATTGTGAGCAGCAAACATGTTAAAATATTGATCTCATCGAAGTAAAACATGATTCTTTCCTTCCCTGTATTGGGTATCTTCTACACGTTGCTTCTAATAACCATCAATATCTCTATAAATATAATAAATACAAGGTTAAGATTTTAGGTATTCCTCCATAATATATTTACGCATTGATTTAAAAAATAATATTAATAATAATCAGAATTTATCGACTACATCGAGGTGTTTTGTAAAGATCGAAAACAAATTCGCATTTAAACGCTGTGAGTGCCTCGTCTTGACGATAGGTGAATAGTATGCGGGAAGCGCGACACTATATTCGCATCTCACTCTTGCATACTAGACTGAATTGCGAGGAGCTGAATTGTCTCAACGTCGCAAGCAAAGGCGTAAGCGCCGGGGTATGCGACTGACGTTCCGCGCCACTAGTAGCTTCTAGGCTTGCAAATAGGTTAGACGTACGCCCGTTCCGTGAGCGTTTTTTAATGTTTTCAGATGGTTTTTTAATGTTTTCAGCAAATAAATCTCAATTATTATAATTTTTAACTTCAATTATAATTAATTAAGGGGATTATCTATGAATGTTCTTATTTTTCCGATTTAAAATCGCTAATTTTTTATTGCGTACTCACTACCCAACACCGGAGCACGCATATTATTTTTATCACCGTAAGGGAAGGGTTAACAAACATTTCGTAAATTTTAGAGAAAATACATGAAGCAAAGATAGAAAATATTCATAAAATGCTGATTATGATCACTTGACTATAAGGGTGTAATCAACAGCAGTTCTAACATTTAAAACATAAAATATTTTTTACTCAATGATTCTCTTGACTATTTCAAAGAAAAAGTTTTCCCATTCATACTTTATTTTAATCTCTTTGAACTAAGGGAATTACTATTTGTGATATGGCTACTATATACTGCCTTCTTTGATATAGACGAAGCAAGGCCAAACTACGACCCATGTGCCAGATTCGGCCCGCGAGGTTAATTTTGGTGGCCCATATAGGCAACAGAGTGGTGTCGCACGGAATAAACTACAATACATTAGCATGACCCAATAATGCAGTGGGCCAAATTTCTACTATAACACGTGTTCCTTTGTAATTATTCTTTTGATATAAAATTAATAACTTGTTATATCTTTTTCTGAAAAATACGATAATTTGAAAGAATTAGCAATGAAAATGCTAATGATATTTAGTTCAACCCAATAATGAATATCCATAAAAACCCAATAACATCAAGATTAACCGATACCCATTTGGAAGCGATATTAAGACTGTAAACAACAAACATGCAGCCTGACATGGAAACATTTTACAATTATATAAAGCAGCTTCATTTTTGTCATTATTAATTTTTAAAGTTCATTTCTATAGTTTTTTATAAATTCATTTATATAATTATCATTGGAAGTTTAGTTATTGATTTATAATAAATTTATCAATTGTTTCATTAAACTAGACTATTTTTATTTATTTTTTCTTCTGTCAAAATATGGCCTACCTAGGTAGAAGTTTGGCTTTGCCTGATCTAAACTGAAATTGCAGCGCTCCGCTGCTAACTGAACCAATTGCAGTGCTACACTTTATGACAAATTTCTTATCGACCATGACTAGCCTAGTGTGGTAATATTATAGATTGAATTAAAAATCAATGTACCCAGAAAAATGCCTTTTAAACCAGGCCTGTGCAACGCAAATTGCCCCACGGGTCGTATTGATGACCTGAAATTTTCCAAGGGCCGCACATAAATAAGAATAATTACAAATTTTGTTCCAATATTTTTATCGATATCTGACTTGACGAGATTCGTACTAATAATTTTTTTTTTTATTGATTTGGATGCAGAGGTACACAGAAAGCGTTCAATCAGTGTAAATTTGAAAAAAACGTGATATTACAACTAGATATGAAGAGAAAACATGTATTGAACCAACAAAAAAATGTATTTGTACGGTAATATAATGACTTAGAATTCTTAGAATAGAAATTATTAAATTGTAAATATATTTGTATAATAGAAAAAAACTAATTCGTCATAAGGGCGCTGTGGGCCGCATGTGGCCCGCGGGCCATGGGTTGACCAGTCCTGTTTTAAATGATAAATATTTATTTAAAAGTTCTAGCCCTGAAATACTATTTCCAACTGCAGCTGCTTTTAGTTAGCAGAATCTGAATGGGTGAAAAAAAATAAAAATTAATTGTAAAAAAAAACATTTAGCATTGGTTTGCCAAAACCTTTTTCCAATATCATTATTATAAAAGTACATATTGACCAATGTTAGGTGTTTTTCAAACAATGAAGAAAATAAACCTCAGTGAATGTCATTTTTTTTCAAGATTCAAATTTGTATAAATGGAATATTATTTTTATTTTTTTTTATTTATTATTACACATGACAAGAAATATACATAATTTGCGAAAAAACAACAGGTAATTTAATTTAGACATACATTATTTTAATGGATCTGGGTTTGTCGCCTTTCATTTGTCGTATCCCCAGTAAACTAGGCTTTTGCCTGTATCTCACTGAGGATTATATTTTTCCATTTTGAATAAATAAATAAATATAGGTTAACTGATAGCATGTACATAATATACATATATCCTGAAATAAAATAAAAATGTAATGTACATATATACATATATCCTGAAATTGCAAATATATTTCAAGATTATGGAGAAGAAAATGCATTTAAAAGAGACACTATCAAAAGGCTCATTTCATAACATCCCTCTGGCCAAGATACACCCCTACCAATAGAGGGTGGGCTCGACGACAAGGACATCAGAGGATTTTTAGCCTCACCCCTATCAATCAATACCTTAAGAAAAAATGTTATATAGAAAATTTTTATGTTTAGTTGTAAATCATACAAACAATTTATGTATGATTTTTTTGTTTTCATAACATTTGCATTAAATTATTTTTTTCATAGTATTAATGTTTATACATCATACTCGTGTAAACGTTTCATTGTATTTAGTTTACTTTTAGTGATTTCGACTTGTTTAATGCTTCCGTTCCGTTCCGTATATTAAATTTTCACTTTTGAATCTGAAAATGATTCTTGAATGATAATGCTCTTTTATTAGAACAAACAGGCTTCTATTATATAAACCTTGAGGAGAGTCTGCTCTCTATATGGCGCTATATAAATTGTCATTTTATTAATATATAGTCTCAAGTTTCTATGGTAAAGTGAACTTCTTTCTATAATAAAATTGAATAATTGTTATTTTCAAGCTAATTATAGATGAAATATATGCAAGTATATTTATATAAAAAAAATGTTATATCAAAATATACGCATTCACAAAGAAACTTACTGGTGAACAAAGAGATTGTGTATTTGTTAGATTTCAGAGTACTATCATCACTGTATAAAAGGCACTAATTCCACCACATGCTCTAAGTCAAGAATCCTTAAACTGAATATGGATCTGGATGTATTCGTACCATTGATTTTCTAAAGATGTAGAGATCAATTTTTTGTGTATATCTGTGAATATGGTTGACTGTTTGCATTTTATTGCAAACACACACGATGACAAATAAACCCTAGATTCCCAAGAAAAGGTGTTTCATGGTCTAAGATTATCGGACAAGTTTATTTTGCTGTTGTTACCTTATTGAGAATATTTGGAGATGTTATAATTTATGTAAAATAGCAGAAAAAAATCAATTTACATAAGGCCTGATAAAGAAATAAATCTGAACTTGGACCAGACCACTTGGGAAAATCTAAACTAATACACAGATCCCATAACTAGATCAATGATCCTTCAAAATGTATCGCAACTTTTATTTTTCATATTTCACACAAAAAATATTGGGATTCTTCCTCTACAATAATAGAACTTCAAAAAAAAAAAAAAACAATTATTGGCGTTAATTAAAAACAAATAAGTTACGAACCAAAACTATTTATCGATTGTTATCTTATATTATTTTAAACTAGCTCGTTATATTTAAAGTGTAATATGATGTTTTTAATATATTACATTTTTTATCTGCCAAATCGGCAATAATAAAGTCAAAATTATACGAAATATTAATAAATAAATTAAATGTTAAAAAAACTTATTCAAACTATAGGGAAAAAATAAACTGCTGATATGGTATTCATTTCTAAAATTTGAATATATATATATATATATATATATATATATATATATATATATATATATATATATATATATATATATATATATATATATATATATATATATATATATATATATATATATATATATATATATATATATATATATATATATATATATATATATATATATATATATATATATATATATATATATATATATATATATATATATATATATATATATATATATATATATATATAGTTGCCTTCTTTACTGTAACTAATATTATTCTACAATAAATCTTAATTGTAGAATAATATTCAGAGAAAAACCACAAATAATCCCTTAAATAATCATGTAAAATACATTCTACTAAACGTAGTAGAATACTAAACTCTACGAAACTTGATTATAAAAGAAGAAAAGCCATATTTGTATATAAACAAATATGGTTTTTCTTCTTTTATAATCAATCCCAGTTTTTTATTACAAAAGACTATATTTTAAAAAATTTAATAGAATGTATCTCAGATCCATGGCTCATTATATACCAACTGATGAACACCAACCACTGTACATTCGACTAAAACAGTCCTTTTAAATACATGCATAGTAAGAATATTTGAACTATTATTATAAACTGAAATAATGGTCTATTTCGAAATACAATATGAAAATAATGTGTATTTATAGAATCTGGTGCATTTTGGGTACATTTTTTTTATTTAAATATTGTTTCATTGTTATATAGTATTGAGCAAAAAATATATCATACAAATACAGTACAGATCTGAAAATATCAACTACGGACGCGGCAACTAAGTGCGCCGATGTCGTCCATGTGAATAGAACTAACGAGCTCCTATGAAGTGGTCATCACTTGACACTGGCATATACTCCTTCATATATAGGAGTTCACGGCCATTATTCAAGAACAAGAAGAATATAAATGAAACAACAAATGTAACTCTATTGATGATAAAAATAAATACATCAAATAAAATCATGGAGAAGTTTGAATAAATAGTCAAAGTGTGTTTTGGGAGCCCGAAGATGCATATATCCACAGCATTTAAATGCCTCACAAAGAAGGAATTCAAAAATATGTAGACCTGTGGATATTATATCAAAAATTGAGATAATTTTTTATGACAAAAACTATTACTAACAATTATTTAAAGTGCAATATGTATTATTGTAGAAGATATTGATTCCTACACACATATAAAATGTATTTTCCCGATATTGCAGCGAGAAGCTATTGGATAAAATCTAATTATTGGGATAGTCTAATCACAGATTGCGAGTAAACAACCATTACAAAAGCTAAACTATCTTTACTATACAACTACTAAAATATATAATACGAGTACATATTATGTATTTTTTTCACTGGCTCAATAAGCTCCAAAATATTTATAAAAATAACATATTGGCATATGCCTAACAAATTTGTGTTTTTAATGCTTTCTTTAGAATTCAAATATATATTTTTTTTAATAATTAAGTATTTTTCGAATATTGAATTAACTGAAAATATAAATTTAATTAATGTGCGCAAGTGAAAGTTGTCCCAATATAAAAAAATTTATTGCATATAAAACATGTTAATCACTTTTTGAAAAAGAAATGAGAAGATTTTTTAGATTTATTGTTTCCATACTTAAGAAAAAGATTTTAAGATTCAATGGATATTCACATGTTCTCTATTACCTTCAATCGGACATTTTCTTGAAATACACAATTTCCCTAAAGATTTCATAAATAATTTATATTGTGTTAATGGAACATATTTCCATTTTCAAAGAAAAAACTTAATTTACAAATTTTGTATTATTGTAGAAGCACAATGAAGCATTGTTTTTTAACTTTATTTTTAATATCATTTGTCAATGTGCTGAATATGAACTGAAATATTTTGTGTTTGAAGAAAATAAAATTGAAATAACATCATGGAAAAATTATGTTTTCCTACCCATAATGAATTCAAGTACAAAATTGATATTTTCAAAATCGCTCATTCAGTTATTTTAAGTTTGGACACTTTGAAATAAACACAATTTTTGACTATTTGTATGTAAATAGAACAAAAATGCTGCCTTATATGAATGTAACGTGAATTTATACAACATGCTTAACTTTGCTATTCTCAGAATATCACTTGATAACGAGTCATGTAAATTATGTTTATTTTTTTAATACCATCTACATATCAATCAATTTCAAATCTAAAATATTTATAAAAATTATATTAAATACTTTTGCCTTAGGATAAAGACAACATTATAAAAATAAAAAAAAAACATTTTGAACTCTCACTTGTTTCAAAAAGTGAATTAAATTGAACAGGAAATATATGCAAGCAAAAATATTCCACTAATTTAATTTATAGTAAAACTTCAAAGATTGTCTTTCATGAAAAATGAATTCTTATTTGATTAACCGAGTTGGCTAAATATATAAAATGTATTAAGCAATACAAAACTAAAAAAAATATATTACGTTACAGGTTTTACCCCTAATATTCCTCTCATTGTTTAAAATAAAGATAATTACCATAATTTAAACTGGACTATTTTAATGAAGCAAAATTCAGTAACTCGATTGTGAAAAAAGAACCTGGAAAATCATTTTGAAATAAGCTAAGGCATAGGGATAATTGAAGTTTTTATCACCAAAAATATTTCAAGAAATCTAGTTTTACTAAATATGTATATATATACAAATAAAATTGTTTTACTATAAAGATATAACATTTAATACTGTATTTGTTGGATGCAAAAAGCTCGATTCATAAAATATTATCTGAAACAAAAAATATCTCTTGAAAACTATAAACTGATCTCTCTAAATACAAGTATAAAACATATTATGAAAGGCACATACATACTTACTTTTATTTACTTGGGCTTTGTAAGCAATTATAAATCTTAATTTCAAACATAAAAGGTAATTATTATATAAAGAATTAAATTTTTTTATCACTTTGTAAAAAACAGCTTATTTATGTGTAGCTTGATTATTTTGAAATTAGTAGAAAAGTACCTAGTACAAAATATTCCTTAAACTACTAAAAAATTACAAATATAACAATAAAATAAAACACTCGTCAATGATAAATACAAATAGACGAGTAAATAATAAACTAAAAGACTTAATAATAATATGAACAAAAGAAAAAATATTGAAATCTAACCAACGATTGTTTGAACTTTATAAATTATTATACTTAAATACCTTCAAAAGATTAAAAATTACATAATTACATGAATAAATATAAAAATTATTTGTGCATCAATTTTTAAATTCAATAAAAAATTTACACTGAGTTTCATTCAAATACAAAGAACAACGATTTAGCTATTCATGTAAAATGTTACTAAATTTATTCTATTACATACTATAACTATCAAAATATACTCATTTTGCCTAATATGATTTTATAGATCAATATATATTAAGATTTATTTGAAAAGAAAAAGAAAACTAAATTTACATTTTACAGATTGTTTGCATAAACCATATAACCATCACCAAAAATATAAATCAAATTAGAAATTAATTTAAAACAGTAAACTTTAGTTTTCAAAGTTATGTTCATGGTAAGTGATTAAGTTTTAACAGTAAAAAAGTACATATATTGGGTTGATGCAAAAGTAATGATCGTTTTTTATGATCCCAGGTAAAAAAAATCCCAGGTAAGAAATGATGAATAGTATCTTCTTTTAAATGATTCCATTGTATAAAGGATGCTTTCCCTCTACTTTCTATTCAGTTTTGGCCTGGCCAGAGTACAGTGAAATACCCTTGTATTTTTTCAAAATGTCGGTCGATAAAGTGCATTTACGTCATTGTTTACTTTATGAATTCCGTAAAGACAATACCGCGAGTGTGGCAACCAAAAACATTTGCGACGTGTATGGAGCAGATGTCATCAAAGTTCGACAGGTACGAAGATGGTTTACAAAATTCCGATCTGAGGATTTTTCACTATTTGATAAACCACGTACCGGGCGGCCATTGAAGTCTGATGACAACAAGTTAAAAGTCATAATTGACACAAATCCACGTCTAACCACCAGGGAGATCGCGTCGATGATGGGAGTCAACCAAACAACCGTATTAAGACATTTGAAGCGTATGGGGATGGTTTCGCGGTACAACGTTTGGATACCTCATCAATTGTCGGCTGCCAATTTATTGGATCATGTTTCAACGTGCTTTGCTTTGAGTGCGAGACAAAAACATGAACCTTTTTTGCATCGTTTGGTAACAGGAGATGAGAAATGGGTCGTGTACAACAACGTGACAAGAAAAAGACATTGGGCTATACCTGGACAAGCCCCATTAACAACTTCGAAGGCCGAAATCCATCAAAAAAAGTAATGCTTTGTGTTTGGTGCAATTGTAAGGGTATTGTGTATTTTGAACTCTTGGAACGCAATCAGACAATTACAACAGAACGATATTGTCAGCAATTATCCAAATTGAACATCGTCCTTCAAAAGGATAGACCAGAATTGGTAAACAGAAAAGGGGTAGTGTTTCATCCCGACAACGCGTGACCACATGTGGCTTTGATGACCCAATACAAGCTAAATGAGTTGAATTGGGATGTTATCAAGCATCCACCGTATTGTCCAGATCTTGCTCCTTCCGATTTTCATTTATTACGATCGCTGCAAAAAATTTTAAATGATAAAAAATTTGATACAATAGAGCAGGTAAAAACATCCCTTACTACATTTTTCGCATCAAAATCCACGGAATTTTACACTAATGGTATTAATAAGTTGATAGAAAGATGGGAGAAGGTTATAAGAACTGATGGAAATTATAAAATTGATTAAATAAATATTACAAATCTAAAAAAAAAATGTTTAATTGTATATGTAAAAAACGATCATTACTTTTGCATCAACCCAATAGTTCCAATTACACCTTACATTCCAATTTGAAGAATAAAAAAATGTGAAATGATATTTATATATTTAATAAAAATATATACTTATAAACTAAGAAAAAGGTATAAACCTGTGTCAAAAGTAAAAGTAAAAACTAATAAAAAGGTTCGGACTTATTCATTTATGTTCAAGTCCAGACAAGAAATATTAAGTTTCATATTTTTTTCTAAATTTTGATATTTATCAAAATAAAATCAAAAGTTTACTGTTATTCCAACCATTTTAAGCATGATACATTTAAGTTCTATTGAAAGAATTACATAGGACATCTACACATTGTAGATTATGTTATTTCTTTCAAAAAATGGAAATTTTTTTGTTCATATAAAGGAAGGCATCCATTTTTACTCCCATAAAAATGCAATATGGTAAGAAAATTCAGAGAACTTCGAGGCTGTAATCTCAAGATAACTCGCCAATGGGAGCATTCTGAAGCCACAGATCATGAATGAAGTTGTACAGGTCATCACTGACAGCCACCTGCAAATAATACTTTATGAGTACCAATTCACAAATGACGGAACACATTAATTCATTGTTTCTCCCTACTTATTTTGTGCTGTCGAGGCCATGCTAGTGCAGATTTCAATTTCTCTCAATCTCTGGCTGACTATTCCGATTCCACCCAATTCAATCAAAGCTTGTCCACCTGCTTTCTCCGACTTGAATGGTACTATACACATTATGAGAATTTCACACGATTCTACTCAGTTCTTAATTTGTTAATCAGTTAGCAAATGAGAAATGCGATGGCTAGCCATTGCGATGGCAAGATGAGAAATGCGATGGCCTCACAACCAAAGAAAACATTTCTTTAAAAACATAATTAATTTTACCCAATTGTGATCAAATGGAAAATAGCTGTGTGTTAGGCCTCATAACACATAATTTTGCTAGTGGGGAAACTTAACCTCTAAGCGAGTGAGATTTTGTAAGTAAAATAAAAAATTGATTTTGCAAGTAATATAAAAAACGTAATTGCGGCCGCCATATACAAAACAATTGAATAGATAAAAACATTTGAGCCTTGTCCGTTTTATGGATAAATTCATGTATTCAGAAAAAAGCATCGAACGTACCGTGTACGTCCATACTCTCTTGAGGTAAAAATTTGGTCACCGTACACCGTACGGCCATACTCCTTTAGAGGTTAATGTGGAATGACAGTTAAAAATACAATTTAGCCTTGATACATAGTTTGGAATAAAGAAACATTCAAAATAAAAAATATATAAATTTTTTTATAAATACCTTGTAAGGAGTGGGATTGAGATTTCTCTTAATATCTTGTCGCAGTGTCCGTAGGGATTCCTGAACTCTCTCCCTCACCTGAGACAGTGGCGGTGATGGAATATGTATTATTCCATCCTTCCAGTATACCTGATAACAATTTTAAGATCACTGAATATAGCCCTGAGAAAAAGCCATTTTGAAATAAACATTGATCTAGAGCAGTGCTTCCAAAATTGGGGGCCGCGGGATTTCTCATGGGGGTCGCGAAAATATTCAGTACAAAGTACAAATATTCATGTGAGTATTAAATTGTTTCATGTGAGTATAGTTTTTATTTAAAAAAAAAGTTTTTAAGGAAGTTCCTATAATTTTGTGTTGAATATAAATATGTGTATTTTAATTGTAATAATTATTGCCAAATAAATCTTCAACTATAAAAAAAATGTTTTTTTGGGGGGGGCGGGAATTAATTACATCATATTTAGGGGGCCGTTACATGAAAGTAATTGGGAAGCACTGATCTAGAGAACCAGGGATTGCACACTATGCCATGTCATATAATTTCTATTGTAAGTTTTCAGTGGTATTTATATGCATTCAACAACCACTATAAGAATGCCTCTGTTGAATGTCAAGGTCAAGCTTTAAAGGAAAAAGGGTAACCCAAGCCGAGCTAATAAATCAATGTTGTTCAGTCAATAAAAATAATATTGTTCTCAAGACTTTTTGTATTCCTAGACTGATTTAATGGAATAGTCCTTCAGAGGAGTTACACTTAAAGCTCCGATTTAGCATATCTCTTCCTCTTTTCCCTAGCTCTTTCCTACTATGTGTGATCAGCTTTTTGATTCCCTCCTTTTTCTAGATCCCTGTTGTGGACTAATTTTTGGCTGCCTTTGAGTGAAGATCTTGCACCTTTTCAATCCATCTTTTATTTAGATGCCCTGTATCTCTTCAACCCTTGAACTCTGTCTTAAGCAGAGTTTGATGTCATTGATATGTCCCATTTGAATGAGATAATATAATTCATATATATAACAAAGATAGTATACCTTGTAAAGCTGTTCAACTCGGGTAGGTATGACGTAAGCTCTCTTGGACTCTTGGAAAGGATGCCTGCACAGCACCTTCTGTCCAACTAAGGGAGGTCCCTCTGTAGATCTCTGAAGGAGATCAATCAATGCATGACCATCTGCACCAAACAGTCTGTATGCCTGAAAGGAAAATAAATTAATCTTGCATTTAAAAAGGTATTCATTCATATATTGGGCATATTCAAAAAGTTATTCAATGCCTTTAGATAAAAATGTTAAGAAAAATTATTACGTAAAGTTAAAACCAATTTTGGATTCACAATGGATGACAAAATAAATCTTTGAAATACTCATATATCATAGTTAAGAAACCTAAGTCACATCAACTGAAGATCTAAATGGACAGCCAAAATTATTTTTTAACTTATTTGCATTAAAATGAATCGTCACAACATTTTGATGCAAATTTGAAGACTTTTGTGGTTTAGTTGATAAGACGCCTGTTTTCCAGCCTGAAGGTTACGGGTTCAATTCCCGTTGTGATGTAAACAAAAGTGTAATACAATACCATTTGTTTGTGGAAAAATTCAATTAACTTTAGACTAAAAATCAGATGCTGCATGTCATAAGGGGCACAGGGACCAGACCCCGTGTATTATTCTAGTTAACAAAATCATTCATTCATTATCAGTGTTTTTCGTTCAAATGTTAAACATACTCCTCTCATTTGTGTCTCCATTCAGTTCTATGCTACGCCACGCCTCACTGATGTCCTGCAAAACTTATTATACCATCTAAAGAAACTCGACAACTTTGCTGAATAAATTAGTTGTATGACAATTAAACGTTTTTCTTACAATAATAACATATGTTATGAAGTATATACGAGGCGTATCCAGAAAGTAAGTGTACTGAGGCTCTCACGACCGGATGGATTTTATTTTCGACATGTTGGCTACACTTCCGTGTAGCCTGACCCTTCCCCTCCGCAACGAGACCGGTTCGAGGTCAGTACGTTGAGAAGTGTCGACGCGACAACACGTTTCGTGAAAAATGTCAATACAATCTCCCGCCAAGTGCGAAATACGCGGCGTCATCCGTTATCTCGTTTGGAAGGGAAAACCTCCGGTTGAGGTTTATAATGAGGTGAAAACTGCATATCGTCGCTTAGCTAACAACACGGCACAAGTCGAAAATTAACGGTTTTCACATTTGCATGTCATTGGATAATCTATTTAGCGCGCGTCGAACCATCAACGAGATTCTAGAAATTTTAGCTATTAAAAGGCCGTAATTTAAAAAAATGTATCACCGCGCAAGTCTGTTTCCTCGACAACACCGCTCAAGTCTTCATTCCGTCATAATATTGTGTTCGACTTGCAACTTTTTGCTCCATAAAAAGTCGTGTTCTCAGTGATGTTCCCTATTACGGGGATGTGGTGGAAAATAAACAACGCCAAAATAAGGCTACACAGAATCCAAATAAATGGCAACGAAAACTAAATAAAGAGCTAAGGATGAAAGGTGAGAGTTATTTAGGATACAGATGAGACAGAAAGGCAAGTCAAGATGACAAATTTAAAGTGATACAAGCCGTGTTCAAGCCTGCTCGGTTTATGGAACCACCATGCAATTATTCGTTTTGCAATAAACCGATAAGTGAAAAGTCATGAAAACAGTTATTTACATTCTGGAATAATATGAATAGGGACCAACGGAGAGCATTCGTATGCTCTCATGTTTTGAAAATTGAAAAGAAGATAACAAAAAATCAAGAATCGAAAAGAACTGAAAGCCGTACATATTTTCTCCCTATCGATAAACAACGTTACCAAGTACGTAAAAAATTTCTTGGCTACAAGGAGTGGTTCATTAGATACTGGTAGGAAAAAACTAATTTTGTCATGCCTCCAGATTCTACAACTTCTCAGAAAGGACGAAGAGCACCAAAGTAAAGTGATGCTCAAGAATATTTAGAGAACTTCTTAGCAGGTCTTCCAAAGATACCGTCCCATTACTGCCGCGCAAGCACGTCGAGGGAATATTTGGATCCAATTTCCCAAAACATGACCGTCTTGTATAATAAATACAAAGAGACGTGTGAGTTCGAGACCAATAGTGTGTTGGCCGAAAATTATTTGATCATATATTTTTAAAACTTAACTTGAGTCTGTTTTATCCAAAGAAAGATCAATGTGACCTTTGTTGTAGACATAAAATTGGAAATATTACTGACGAAGAGTACGTGCAACACGACAAAAAAAGATTAAGCCAAAAAAAAAAATTAATTTTAGGTAGTTTATGGAGTACAATTTTTAATTATGGGATGACTTGGTAGTGTTAGCAAAGAATGGGATGACATGGCAGTGTTAGCAAAGAATGAGAATGAATTTCAATGTGATAAGTAAATTATATAAGAAAGGTGCATAACTGCACCTTAACACATTGAACTTCAATGCGGAAGGTCGCAGCTTCGAACCTTGCGCTGTGCTACTTCCCTCCAATGGAATAGGCACTATTCTGCCTAGTATTCGGGAGTATAAGGATAGCTATAACTTTGGTCATATCTATTCTATCAAAAAAAGGATAAAAAATGCAGATGTGCTCCGATCGTTTCACTTTAGCGTGTCATTGGATCCAGCACAGCGGTGTGGCCAGTGAGTTTGCTGGTGTACAACGGCTCACTCAGTTTTAAAAAAAAACTTCACGGCAAAGCTTCAATTTGAAGTGGCTAGGAGATCTTTAACTACAAGACCCAGTAAAAGAAATCCACTAATACAATCAACCGTGCCGTTTATTCCCTATTTGAGTTATACTTGGGCCCTGCCATAATGTGCTCCACAGCAGATATAGAATATGAGTGTACATCTGGCATACATGCACACTATGTCGCTACCTCGGTACTCGTCACTCAAGCTTAGTATGGAAGCCTTGAACAATTTAATCAGTAAAATATTACTAGTGTATTTACTTTTTCCTATAAGCTTTTAAGACTATATAACCGGATTTTTAATTCCTACAATTGAGAGAAAAATTCCCCAAATTATTGAAAATTTGACAGAGATTTCTGGAAAAAAGAAAGGATAGTGCAAAATACATTGAAACACTAAAAAATATCATTAATTTACCGAATTTATCCAACAACAACTTTAAATTCTAACCAAATAAGTCAAGTGCCTCAAAATTATTGAAGATATTAAAAATTGCAATAGTAACAATCGCAGTTATAATTATTGAAATTATCCTATTCAAATCATTAAAAAAGTGGATATTTATTAGATGATAAAATGTGTTGTTTTTTATTATTTAATATATACATATATATCAAAAATATTAATTTTTATTTTTAATACAAATGCATATCAATTTTTTTATAAATTTCCTGTCTTCCATCCTGGGAGTTGTGGGTTCCATGTTTCTGATTTGTTTAAAAGATGGGTTTATGTCTGGTTCTCACTTTAGGCCTTTATAACACATTTCTGGTTTATTGGAAAATATTGCATAGTTTGTATTGCATTCAACGAAAGGGTAACACAATAAAATAAAAAACAAGCAATATTTTGATCTAACATTATCATTTTCAATATCCACCAGCTCTCACTGTAATTAGCATCCTTAATTATGAAAAAAGTTATCAAGGAATATGAATAAGTTAAGATAAAATAATGATTTACCTCTTTGTGTCCTGGTATGGTAACTTTCCCTACATCTTGACTGAGTTTAATTCGAGGTTGGCCATTAATTTCAACTAATTTATACACACATCCTAATGCTGGTTGCCTCTGACATGTCACTGGAAAATCAATACATGTTATTTCAAACATAAAAAAATCATTCAATTTGAAAGTTTAGCAACCCTTCTTATTGAACTTATGTCAATTTGTATAAAACTATTGTATATAACATACGATGACAGCGTCTGTAATTTAATGGATAGCATTCTTGCTTACGACGCTGGCATTCATGATGGCATTCACTTTAGAAATATTTTACAATCAGATCTTTTTACATCGGAATTTATATGTTTTCTTAACTTTTTAGGTAATATATGATAGATAAATTCTAAAAGAACAACGGATCAACCAAAACAAACCCTTTATAAACTTGCTACATGCAAGGATGGAGTAGATTAAACCTGCCAACTGCCATGAAATTTGAATCACCTATCACAATCGAGATTTGATCTTTCAAGACTGAGTTTTTTTTTCATTCATATGGTATCCTTCAAAATATCCAAACTGGTGATTCAGACATATTGAAAAGTGTGGCCGGGATATAACATTGTCCTCGACCTTATTATTCGAGCCTTAGAATTTAGAACCATTGGAGGAAGCATGGACGTGACTCGTCACGCAGACCCCAAATAAATGACCCCAAAATACAAGGATGATAATGATGATTGTCTATTATTCAAATTATCCGACAGTTTAGAGGCGTCCACATGAATCTTAAGAACTAAAACATTTATAGAAGCTGCCTTTGAGTATTTTAAGTAATTATTTAAATAAATTCCAAGAATATCTCTCTCTGGTAAGTCTCATGATTGCTACATTTGTAATATCTGAATATGTTGTTCAATTTGAAATAGAAAATTCAGCATTTGCATTTTTGAGTAAACTAAAAAATTAATAATTTGAAGTTTTCTTCACACCTGATAGCTTTAGCAGAGAATGAGGATTAATTACAAAGTTTGATAATTAAATTGTACGAGACATGTGAAGAGAAAGATCTAAGAATGAATGTAGTGAAATTTAAATTCAGAATTATAGAAAAAAATTAAACAAAAATTAATGATTTACAAGAGATATTGAATATTGTGTAATAGTAGGAAACAAAGTTAATGGATCACTAAAACATATATACTCAAACAGAACAGTACCAAAATTTTCTAAGATGATCATCCCAGCAAAGTTACAACAATTTTTACCAAAGGACTATAGAAACATGTGGTCCAGAGTTGTCATTCTGGAACTTAATGCCTTTTCTATTGACCAACCCTGGTCTCTTTTTGTAGATTGCTTGCTTCAGCTTAGCCAATTGTGAGCAGTATTTAATGGAATCAATAGTTTGATTTGCTAGCAATAGCACATACTATACGATCCACTTCCAATACCACCACATTACTGGATGAATTCCAGTCTTTCCGATCGTTTGTGCTGGCTTATGCCGCTATGACAATGATCTTTTTTAAATAACGTTGTTGTAAATATTCTACTTTTCATCGCGAGTGATGACTCGTTTGAGACAAAATCTCATTTTCATTGCGTTTAATGGCATGTCACAAGCAGAAAATTGTTCCATTAATTTTTTTCCGCTCAATTGATGCAGTACCCAAGTATCGAGCTTGTTTACCATATCAAGCTTATGTAAATGTTGCAAAACACTAGTGGCAGTAATATTTAGTGCCTGAACAATTTCACGTGTCATCTAATGGTGGTCGATATCAATCATGACCTTGATTTTATCTACATCTGTGGTGATAGGTTGTCATCTTTGATATCAACATTTCCTTTTCTAAATCTCCGAAACCACTTTCTGCACGTTGAATCATCTAAGGCATCCGCTCCGTACAAAGCACAAATGTTTTTACAAGTTGCCTTTTCGGAAGTAAAAAAACATGATATCCGAAAGATATTCTTTATTTTTCAACTTGTCAAAGATTTTACAAAAGTCTATTATAAAAGATTTCACTAAGGCTTGCCCTACTACAAACTTGAAATTGAAACAAAATTGAAATGGCAGATAAAATATCACCTTTCAAATGACATTTTGTGCATGAGTTGTTCACAAGTTGAAAAAGCAATGATATGGGATAGTATATGTTACAACTATATATTATCATTGATGTATGGGAGAAAAATATGGATATGGAAAACGATTGAAAATAGCTCAATAATCGCGTACAATGAGAAAAATAAATGTGGTGACAATGTATAACAGAATACAAAATGAAGTGATTAAGGATTAATGTTAATTTAATACTGATATATTCAATAGAATAAAAAAGAGTTCTCTGATGTGGTTTGTGCATGCAGAATAAATTAATGGAGAAAGACTAAAAAAATAAACATACAGTACCAACATGAGTAAAAGGTGTGGTAGAGGATGTTGAATTTAACTTAAATTTATTTAACCAAGAGTTGGACAAAGTGAATGATATTTTGAAAAAAGGAAATGTAAAAAAATCTGAGAAAATAAAAAAACTGTTTGAGAAAATAAATGACAGCCTAGTTGGTAAGACACCTGTCATCTCACCCGATTCTTTTTAAATAGGATTCTAGTCAGATTTCCACTTCTTTAATTCTTTCTGGTTAGTTGGAAGAGATCGACACATGGCAATAAGTCTGCTACTTGTATTGAATAGAACAAAAGAGTAATACAATTCAATGTAAGTCACAATAAAATATTCAGGCACTCGGTCCTCTCAGCATGCTCTGACAGGGAAATGGCATGAGGTTCGTATGCTTTTCACATTAGGTATAATACATGTATTGACGAGACGATGAAGACTTCTTACAGAAATTCCAAATGTTGGACATAGTTTTAAGGGTCTCTTGAGATCACTTTCTTTATGACTTTAATATCGTAATTTGGATGATGGCAAATTTTAGTCTCTAAGTCGAAAAGAATGTTTTATCTAAAGAAAAATTTTGAAAAAATTCTTACCTAAATGTGTTCCGATCCCAAAACAGTCGATTTTGTGTCCTTGTTCATTTAAACTAAGTATGGTTTCTTCATTGATATCATTCGAGGCAACAATCAGCAGCTTGGCAAACCACGGCAAGTTCAGCTTCTCTGCAATCTTTTCAAATGTATTTCGAGACAAAACAGACAAATAAGCTAAGTCCCCACTGTCAATCCTCACACCGACAGCCCTGTAGCCAAGATCGTTGAGGGCCAGAGCCACAGCGCAGAAGTTCAACAGCCCACTCCTGGTAAGCATAAGGTTTTTTTTATATCCCTTGTAATGAAACTTAATAAAAATTTCATAGATAAGTATTCAATAAATGAGATGTTTATTTTTAAAGTGGTATTTATTAAATCAATATATTGACAGTAGAAGTGTTATTAGGTGTGCATTATTACACATGATTATATATTCTTCTGAAAAGGTTTTGTAATATTATACATAATATATAATTTTGTGTTATCATTGATAAACATAATTCAACTATCAAAATCTGCTAGTCCACAACAGTATTTCAGTACCAACTTTGATACATGGGTATGAAATGTGGACGTGGAAAAGGACAAAGCTGAATGTAGAAATGCATGCACTGAGAAAAAATACACAGGGTGACAATGTATGACAGAATCAAGTGATTAGGGATGAATATGAAGTTAAGGCTGATGTAGTAAGATGAGCACTCCGAGATGGTTTGGACATATTGAATGAATGAAAGACTAACAAAACAAATAAACAGTGCAAATGCGAGTGGAATAGAAGAGTTAGTCCAAAAAAAGTATGGTTGGATCAATATTTTGAAAGGAAATGACAAAAAAGTCAGAGAAATCGTAGGAGTTGTATGGATGTTGAAGATTCGAAGTGTCACAATAGGGAATTCTGGGTCTCTGTCTTCTCTGCCTTCCCAGACAGGGAAACAGGGTGTGATAGGGAAATGTGTGTAACTTAATTATGTGGCACAATATGGTAACTATTTGTATACCTACCTTAATTCAATTATGTAAGTGGAAAAAACTTACACATACATATCACGCTATTTCCCTGTTGGGATAAGCAGAGGACAGAGTAGCCAACTTTCCTTTCATGATGCACGTCCTTCACCTCTTCTCATTCAGTTCTTTTTGTTTCTCTTACTCGTTACCTTTGCTTATTTTAAAATTTTGTTCACTTGGCCCAACCATACTTTTCTCTATTACTCCCATTCATGTTTTTATTATAAATTTGTTTAGTCAGTCAACCTATTCATTCAACATGTCCAAACCATTTCAACATGCTCTTTTTCACCCTGTTTAACACATCAGTTTTTAGCTCATATTCATTCTTGATAATTACATTTCCTATTCTATCATACAATTACACCTTCATTGACAATTCATTATTGATAATTACATTTCCTATTCTATCATACAATGACACCACATATTCTTCTCAGTGCACTCATTTTCATTGCACTTACTCGGTTCTTTTCATGCATTTTCCACATCCACTTTCACTCCCATACATGAATGTTGGTACTAATTTGTTATGAACCGCTATTTTAGCAGATCTTGATATTGCTTGGTTTGAATATGTTTTTTAGTGGTTTTTTGACTTTGTTTCCTATTGCAACTCGCCTTTCAATATAAAAGTTGGGAAATAAAAATATGTACAATATATTTCAATAAAAGGACAATTTATAAAGCGCAGTTTAGAGAGCGGACTCTCCTAAAGGTTATTTTGCTATAGTTTTGTGTCATTTGTTTTATTTAATTTATCTAGTAATATATATGGAAAAAATATTTTTTATGATTTTTACATTTATTACGACAAACCCTTCTTTCGCTCTTTCATTAAATTGATTACGGCGAAAAGAACATAAAAAATCCATTAACTTTATTTAATATAGAGCTTAAAAACTGATAAATACCACATTAAAAATAATTGCTTCAATTTTTATACATCAGTAATTATCTGTATTGAAGAACCGTTTTGATTGCTCAAAATTATATCAGAAATTCTGAAAGTTTATCATGCAATCAATTAAAATACATAACAATACAGTACACATCTATTTAAAAAAAAAAAAAAGAGATCTCTAAGGTCCGAATTCATAGGCCAACCATAACACTTAAAACTAAATCATAACTATTTTTATTTACTGAAGAAATAGTATTTAAAGTTAAATTTTGTACAAATTTTTCATAGCTTCCTTAACATGTTTAGTGTTGAGGACACACCTTACGTGTCCATACAAATATACACCCAATGCGTATGATACACCAGACGTGCTCTGTTGATAATAAGTTTGTGTCTTTGCTAAATTTCTCAGCACATGTATTTATGTAAAATTTTATTAGCAGTGAATGTGTCAAAGAAGGGAGTCGTATGATTTTATTACGTCTGGCCCTGAATACATATTACGATATTTTAAAGATAGAAATTAGTATTTAGGCTGAACTATGAATTTGGGCTTATGTAAAATAAAAATTCATTGGAAATAATTCACTGATGGTCACCAATTGACCCACCTTGATGGAAAAATTAATGGTGATAAAAAAGTATGTCTCACTTAAATATATCAATTATTAAATGTTGAAAGTAAAGATCCTACTTGTTCACAAACATTTAGAAGTAAAAGAAGTAATTTAATTTCAGTTCATGCAGAAAATACAATAGTCAACATGCAAATGGATCCTTCTGGATTTATAGCATTATTTACAGCACACCCAACTATTTTAGAAGTTAGCTGTTGGTTTTTGGTCTAAAAAAATTAACAGTTATGTACAAAAGCTTTCCATTACCTCTGATAAGATATTTATTATTATTTTAACATCCAAAAAAACTAAATTAGTAATTTTATCAAAAAACTACACCCTTACCAAATTTTATAATTGGCACCGAACCTGTATCATGTGACTTAATATAAATACTTGGGAAAGTGGATCCTTTTAGGGAATAAAGACGAGAATAGAGATAGCGAGAAATACTTTCAATAAAATGAAGCCTCTCTTTAAAAGCCGAGACCCAAACATCTTCCCAACTTTCCTCTGAGATGGAGATGTGGACACTTAACCAAGAAACATCAAACAGGATCGAGGCTTTTCAGATGTGAATCTACAAATGAATTCTTAAGATTTTTTAGACAGGTCGTGTTACAAATGTGGAAGTTTTTACTCATATGTATAAGGGCCAGGAACAATTTAAAACTGTGAAGATTTGCAAGTTGCAGTACCTCGGTCACATAATGAGGTCCATGAGATAAATTATAACACAACTGATAATCCAGGGAGAAATAAATGATAAACGAGGAAGAGGATGACGCTGCATCTCTTAGCTTACTTGTGGGAGCGGTTTGGGTGCAATTCTTCTGAGCTGTTCTGGACTAGAGTAAATAGAATAAAGATTTTCATGACAGTGGCCAACCTCCGATAGGACACGACACCTCAAGAAAAAGAACAAGATATTTATCCATAAGTTTAGTACCATAAATAGCCAAATCTTTGGTAAAATCGTTACTCAGAAGAAAAAAATTCACAGCCAACAAAGATAACATGGCTAAGTTGGTAATAAGCCTGTCTTCTGACTCAGAAGTTGCAGGATCAATTGCCGTTAGTACCCAATTTTATTAAAAAGGGTTCCAGTAAGATTTTCACTTAAGCATTTAATATATTTCAGATTCGTTGGAAGACATTGCCACATGGCAATAAATTCGCCAGATTGTATTGTATACAACGATAGTATAGTAAAAAAATTAAAGAAAAGCAATTTATATTAATATGTAATAAATTTTGCACATACATAATGATTATAAAAATATCCGTAATTATCTTAACAGTAACTCTCAAACTTGTAGACATTCGGCTTTTGTATATGTTGCAGTGCGTATGATCAGTGAATGTAAAATATTATTAGTAAAACTTCATTAAAATAATCAGTGAATATGTACTACAGTGTTTAACTGTTCACATTCAGTATTAAAAGTTAACATCCTCTGCTCGTCATTAGTGAAAATTCTACAATACTGCATTTTGTATATATCAGGTCTAAATATATGAAACTGGAATTTTTTATAGAAAATACACATTTATTGTATGAAAATGGTAAAAAATATTTTATTCAAAGTATTGCCCATCGCTAGCTACACATTTTTCCCATCTCTCTGATAATTTGCGGATGCCACGACAAAAAAACTGTTGCTCTTTTGAGGCAACCCGATCAACGAGCCATTTTCGTAAGAAGTGAAGCGCTGTTCAGCAAGTGCGTGTCCCATCGATGCAAATGAGTAGTAATCGGATGGAGCCAAGTCTGGTGAGTAAGCCGCATGTGAAAGTATTTTCCAACTAAACGCCTCAATCGTTTCCTTGACCGGTTTTGCTGTATGCGATGGTGCATTATCATGAAGCAAAATCCCTTTGTGTTGCCTCATTTGATATTCTGGTCATTTTTCACGCAATGCTTGGTTCAAATCCATCATTTGTTGTCGGTAGTGTTCAGTATTAACGGTTTCGCCAGGTTTTAGCAGCTCATAATAGATAACACCCTTCTGATCCCACCAAACACGAGTATTGTCTTCCGTCCATAGCGATTTGGCCTTGCAGTCGATTTGCTTGGAGTTACCCATGATCTTTTACGCTTAGGATTCTCGAAATATATACATTTCTCATTGCCAGTCACAATTCGATGGAGATATGATTTTCTTTTGTACCTGGCGAGCAGCATTTTGCAAGTGGTTTTTCTGCTGTCTTTCATTCAGTTCATGTAGAACCCACTTTCCTACCTTCTGGATATTTCCCATGGCTTTCAAACGTATGGAGACGGCTTCTCGTGTCACATTTAATTGATCCGCTAGTTGGTGTTGCGTTTGAGCGTCATCCTCATCCAACAATGCTTGAGTGTCATCCTCATCCAACAATTCGGCGTCTTCAAACTTTCTCGGTGGTCTACCACGTTCTTCGTTTCTCATGTCAAAATCGCCACTCTTGAATTTTTTAAGCCACTCAAAGCACTGTGATTTACCAAGAGCATGCTCACCGTAAGCTTCGACAAGCATTTAATGCGATTCTGCAGCAGTTTTCTTCAAATGGTAACAGAAAATCAATGCTGTCCACAAATCGTAGTTTTCAGGCACAAAAACAGACATGTTCAATGCTATGAAAACATATGTAGTTGTATTAAACTTGTATTGTTGAGTTAAAAAAGTCTTTGACAAATGTAAACACAATAAAAAGGCACCAATGACGCGGTTTGACACTTACTACATTGACAACTAGAGTCATCTATGAGCAAATTCCGGTTTCATATTTACAGACCTGATATAGGTTGTGAATCAGAGCTATCAGCTGTCTTAGTAGATCCATCTCTTCCAGAAATCTCCATAGGCAGTTTCATTTGACACAACCAAAAGTTTTTGTGTAGTCTGTGAAGCAAAGTACCACGGGAGCCTTGAATTCTTGGCTATTATCAATAACTTGTCACATGTTCAAACTTTGTTTTTGTTTGTGACAAATCTGAATTGAGGTATTTTATGGCATCCCTGTATTCCTGAGAGAATAAAAATGGTGTTAGATCGATAGGTATTTCATACTGGATCATATTTTCCTGTTCAATGTTATGTTGTTTTGTGAATACATCAAACATTTTTGGGTTGGAATATATAAATCGTTTTTTAGTTGAAATCTTCATTTTTAAATAAATATACAAAAAAAAAACTGTTTTTTTTCATGTTAATTGATTTTTATGCTGAATGTTTTCCACTATAATTTAATTATTATTTCACAATGAAATAAATTGGTTCAATTGAATAAATAGTGCTCTACACTTTTCTGTGATTAAATCAGGGCAAAATGAGTAAATATTAAGAACAATTTTCTTGTTAATTAATATTGTATCATAATAACTGTCACCTAAAATCCACCCACAAATGAAAGTAAATCATTTTCTCAATGTTCCAAGTTGTAAAAAACTACATTTTATTATTTTTCTTCACTAATCTATCAAATCACTATATTTTATATAACATAACATATATTTTATATAACAATGTTTAAACTTTTTACTAAATAATTAAAAATATGAAGTCACCACTCGCCTATTACGAAACAAATGTTTTAATTACTTATTTTATGCAATCAATTAACTTTTCTCAAATAACGATGATACTCGTATAATTAATAAGCAAAAAAGCAACATCTGAAATATGAATTGTATTCTGTACAGTAAAACTTAGTAAAAAATTTAAAAAGTACATTCTGCCCTTGAAGGTAGAAAATCATTAACTGTATTTGAAATAATGTCAAGAAAATCATATTTAAACTGCTTTGTGCTAAAATCAAACACCTGAAACATATAATAATTTTTTTTTGTTGGATATGTTGAAGTGGTGTGAATTTGATATTTTTTTCGTACATTGTTTGGTAGAAAAACGAAATAAAATTGAATTAAGTACCTAATTTTTTTTTCTTCACAGCAAATTCATATTTTTTTTTTTTTTAAAGAATAGATAAGACCGAAGTCATAGGTATCCTTATATCCTCGAATGCACCACACAACTATTAATATTGCAAAATTTATGCACAAAAAAATACAGTTTAACAAAAAAACAATGGCCTTCATCACCCTCAAGTAGACACATGTAGTATTTTGCAATGATCCCATCTCGATTTTAATGATCGGAAGCATTGTTGGAAGTCGTTCTTTGTCAGCATCTTTAGACATCCTCTTTCAAGTCTTTTCTCTGGAACTTTTTCCTTCTCTCTCAAAATGCCCCAACCTTTATCTTGAACATCATTACTGATTTATAGGTATGACTCGGGAACAAAACAACAGTCATCTCAATGAAACACCCCAACATCACCTCAAAACCAAAAAAAACAAATCAAATTTAAAACATTGTTGATTTATTTTTTTAACAAAGGCATTCATTATCCATAAAAAATTATTTCCACCCAACCAGATAGTGAAAAGAGAATTTATTACGATTTTTATGAGACGGGCGTGAGTGTTTGCCAAAAATATCCTTAGAAGCAAATCAACAAATCATGAGTTTAGAATCACTGTAACACTCCCGCTCACATGTCGCTTGTTGTATGACAATGTTTTCATCTACCGACAATAGAAGAGATCTAAACCATATGAGTATAGCAGGGTGTATTGAAGACGGTGAAGAGAATGACTTCCAGCATTGCTTCTGATCATGAAAATCCCTCTGGGACTACTTTGAGAGTAATGAAAACTATTATTTTTTTATATATGAATTTCAAGAAGTTTTAGGTAGAACTTTGTATATGAATAAATTTTGCTGACGCTAACCTAAATGCTGAAGATTAGAAAGAAAATTAACGTCTTTAAGATGTGTTGATTGAAACAACTTTTACACATTCCCTAGACAATCAGTAGAACCAACAGATAAATAATTACAGGTGGGTATAGAATTACAAGATTCTTTATAAACTTGTATATAGAGCAGATGGAGGGTGAAACCTTGAGAAGACGATCTTGACAGAAAGTATAGAGCAAATATCCACTGAAATGATCAGGTGTTGATCAAGATGTTGAGAAGATGCACATTTCAAAACGTTACCAAAACTGCTGGAGAAATATAGTGGATCCAATTGATCACGGTTATCAGAATCCTTAAGATCGGGAGAACAACTGAAAAAGGTATCTGATGGTAATTAATGAATGGATTAAAAAAAAGGAAATATGTAAGTAGTTCTATTATGTGTAACTGCTAAAATGTCATTGTACTAAAAACTAATAAAGAAATATGATAGTGTTATGTACAGTTTGAGAGTTAAATAGTATATGTAAAAATAACATGCATTGACAATGGCTCAATCAATTGTATTCTTCAAGACTAAAGCAATGACAAGAATACAAATATATCAAAAGCAGTTATACGCATAACATTGAAACCTCTACACCACCATAACCAAAATGGTATGTTTTAAACTTACACTAGCCCAAATTGACACTGGGATTAAACTATATTTCTCGAAAAATATTTAAAATTCATAAATAAGTCTTAAAAATATTGCAAAATATGGAGAGTTTCATTACATCACATAAGAGTTGAAATGTTTAAGAAATGTGCGCTTTAAGAAACCAAAGATGGAAGTAATTTATGAAATATTGTACAAATAATATGGAATTGACATTCCAGTTTTTGATACAACCCATGTTCGTGGTTTTTAAAGGCAAAACAAAACAAAACAAAATTTGTGGCAAAAAGGAATATTCTACTTATAATATTCTTGAATATTCTAATTCATTATATTGAAACAAGTCTTTCAGTGAAATTTTTACACCAAATTATAAAAATGGAGTTTTTCTTGTAAAATTAGTACTGAAATTGATATTTTTATTTAAATTTCTTTGTTACTATACAAATAAAGGTGCATCAATGATAAGATCCCATTTATTCTGTAGAATAAAAATTAAATGAAATTAGATTTTTTTAATAATCTAGTAGAATATCCTAATTTCATATAAATTTCAATTTAAACATAAATTATTTATCAAAAATAACAACTGTTCATACTTGTCTATAAAGATGAATATCATTTATAATGTTAATATAATTTGAAATATCAACTAACTTAAAACACACATAATATAAATAAAATTAATTTAAACAAACTGACATATTCGTCACAGAAAAATTCAAAACTAAAATTAAATGAAATAATAGCTCAATCCCTGTTTTTGACAATTAACAGATATTGAAGCCAAGTGAGTAGAATTCCTATAAATAAAAATATCCATTTATTAAAAATGCACCATACATTACAGTAAAACTCTACTGTTTAAGAAGAACTAGAAAAAAGGCATTAATGATTCGGTTGATGTTGAGAACGGAATGTTAAAATGAGCACCGGGTTGACATCGCAAACATTTTTGGTGAAAACAAAAACATGGTGTAACAAAATTATCTAAGTATGGGCATGCTAAAAATTTTCAAGTATGGTATAGATGACTTTGTTCAAATGAAAATAACTATAATATTTGAGTTTTTCATTCAGATTACATTTTTGCTGGTTGATTTTATTATGATTCATTCAAATATGCAATTTTGAAAAATGTGACAAATGTAGAACTAAAAATAAAATAAAAGTGAACATAATACTTTAAAAGAAAATATTTTTGCAACATAAATACTAATCAATATATTATTACAACAAAAAGCATGCAAGGAGAGGAATATGTTACGTCGGATACAAATAAGGCTAACTCTGTAAGTTAAAATTGAAAAAAAAACATTATTTTGAGTTATGAAATTTCAATGAAAAAACTATAAAAATATAAGCTTAGAAAACAAGAGAGCAACTGTAATATCCAGGTTTTTGATAGGAAAAAATAAAAGTCAACTTGTTAAAAATTACCTACCCTGTTAGAAATCAACTGAAATTAAATGTTTTAATAACTTATCAATTAGTCGTAACTACAAGCTATATATTATATTCGAATAAATAAATCAGATGTAGGAAAATGAAATAAAAATAATGTTAAGAAATATTTTCTTAATAGACACAATAAAAAGTAGACATCACAATAATTTCCTATTCTATAAATTGGACAAATAAAACGTACACAAACACTAAAACATATATTTTTAATGTGTACACAAATGTTGGAATAGGGGTAAGTGTTATATGGAAAAATATTGGCAAGACTACCAGTAAGCTTTGCATGTAATTAATAAAAGGTTATTTATAACATAAATCAACCAACAAAAATAATGTAATCGTTTCTAAGTCCCAAAGCGATACAAGGGAATGGTTAAACCTGGATAAATCAAGAGGAATTCTCATCTCACTTTACCTCAACGTCCGTCCAATCTGGGCAGTGTACGAGTAACCATTCACATTAGGCACGTGGCACAAGTACGGGTGGCACGGCCTGCTGTGGTCGTGTTGGTGTTGGGGCAGAGTGCACTGCCACTGGGTGGTGCCATTAAAGGGATACCTCTTCACATCATACGTGTCCACTAATGCTGTGAAGCTATTGGGGAACGCCACTGCATACGAGATGAGCGCCGCTAGCTCCCCATCATTGGCCTCCTCAGTTGAAATATCCACCATGGATGATATCTTGTGCCGCCAGTTGATAGCCAGCTCCAGCAGATTGTAGGGCTTTTTGGTCTCACTGTGGGGCAGCATCTTGTTTTGTAAATCGTCCAGGTTGGAGAAAGATGTAATGTAAGCATGGGCGTGTGTGCCTTTGACAGGAATATTGAATAGTTTCCCAGCCAGTACATTACTAGTTCCATCAAATCCACCTGTAACATAAAGTTTTAATTAGCCCAACTGAAATAAAAACATCTTCGTGCTATTTAAAATAGAAAGACTTCGTAAGAATCGTAAATTTTACAATATAGTTTTGTTACATCTGAAAAATCAATTTTATATATAAATAGGTAAATTAATATAAAAAGAATAAAACTTTTTTCTAATTTTAAAGATATAGTTAATATAAACAGTATTTTATGATTGCATCTATAATGCAAAAATGCCATATAATGTACAACTGAATATAGTATGAATCAATGACTTACATAAACCTATGGATAAACAGTAAAAAATAAACTTATTGAAAGTAACAACCTGTAACAATCTATGAATGCATTATCAAACTTTGTTTTAACAGTTAACAATTATGAATATAAAATTTAAGAAAATCATCATAGCATTAATTTCTAAAGTGCATATACCCATTGGTGGTTAAGACAACTCTTTTGTCATCTAGCATCATCTTTTTTGTTACCTACCATTAATAATAATAAATAGATGAAGTAAAAAAAACACTTCAACAACGCTACGTGTTTGACTATGTGAAAGAAAGCTCACAAGCACCCCTAAATAAATTCATTTGGAAAAATGTTTGAAATTGAGATATGAAAACCATGATATGAATAGTAAGTCTACTTACCATCTGCTAGATCATTGCCGCCGGCAATATTGCTCCAAATGTTTGGAAAGATTATTACGTGATGTGCATATCAAGCCCACTCACATCTTCTAGTTTATCACATTTATTATTTAAAAAAATAATAAATGTGATAAACTATAGTTCGGAAATTCTAGGATGAGTCCTGTGACAGCTCACAAATTTGCTCCAATACAACCTAATGTAATGTCTTTACCTAAATAACTTGCTATTTATTAGAATTGAGGCTTATATTACAGTTGATAGAATAATTAAAATTACTGAACATCGTAACAAGGTTGTATTGGGGCAAATTTGTGAGCTGTCACAGGACTCATCCTAGAATTTCCGAACTATAGAAGGAATTGTAGATAGCAGGATGTAAATGTGGTAAACTAGAGGGTTTAAACTGTAAATAAAGTGGCCATGCACCTAGTAATTTAAAAATAAAATTACTGAGATGTATGGCCACTTTATCTACAGTTAAAACCCTCCACTGTGCTCTTCTCATTAATGACTTGACCATCTTGTAACCAGGTGTGTAACAATATCTATGAGTTCTTATTTTAGGACAGTAAATATTAAATTTTTTTGACTGATTTTATTTCATAATATATTGTTATGATGAGGCTCGACTGTTAAGACGATCAAACCAGAATTGAAGACAATTGTCTTAACATTTATTAAAAATTATAATAAAAGAACAATTTGTATAGCATCGTTTAGAGAACAAACTTTCCTCAAGGGCGCTCTAACTCGGGATTCTAATCAATGTTAGGATTATTTTTTTATTATAAAAATAAAACAATAATTCGCGAGTGTTAAGTTAGTTTATTGTGGCCCAGTAGTTTTGAACAATACCGCTGTAATGAGTCATCCCATACGCGCTTCTTCCCAGGTGCCGGCCAGCCAAGGTTAACGGGAATTATTCAGAATACTTTCCGTGATTACTGCCCAGTCATACGTTTTTATGAACTGTGATCTAAACAAACCGCCACATACAAATTAGCCCAGACATTATTATTTCCTTGTCGCCGAGCGGGAGAGTCAAAAGAATGGGATGCATAAATAATCCTTTTCAGCTTTTGGCGACAGGCCGTAAAATCTTACTTTTTAACCGCTAACGCACATCCTGAATCGTGTCGAGTCTTGAAGAGTCCACCATCTCAAAGACCTTATTATTTCCTTGTCACCAAGCAAAGAAACTGTCAAAGAACCCAACCATTAAACACTCTTTTAAGTTTTATTTTGGCGACAGTATTTGTCTAACGGCTAATGCACGTCCCGAATCGCGTGGACCCTTAAAGAGACCGCCATCTCGCAGGCAGAGAGTATAAATAGTGTCGTTTGGGGGTTATATTCATTCATTCATCATCCAGCCCTGGTGTTGGCACCTGAATTCGAATATTGTCTCAATCGAAAGTATTACTATAACCATTTTTAGCTTTTGTGATATCATCAATTACATGAGCTCTGTGTAGTATTTTTGTGTAAATAAGAGCAAATCATATTGGAGACTGCGATTTCTATATTCGAAAGATCAAGTTGGTCGCGTCCTTTGCCTGGTGATGCGCTCTTATCCAGAATCAATCCCGGGCAATTTATATTCCAGAAAGGCCATATCTGCAATAAGCTGCGAGTTGACCTTTTGGTTAGCTCTCTCTGTGAACGCGGTACAGACTAGACTGTCTGTCCATCTACAGCGACCTATCCTACACTCCGGAGTCCTGCGTTCCTGTATAGGCAAAGATGGCCTATTCGCATCAACAATGCTGTTTGTACGCATATGCTGGACATTAGAATCATAAATTATCAAAGGTCGTATTGTGTGAGATCCCACTGTTACAAGGTAGCTATATTTCATCATATTAGTCCTGTCTCCTTGGTGATTCCCATTGTAACTTCTATTGTTTGTCACGCACCTCTTGGGTGTATTTAATCTTGAATTGAGTCTACAACCTAACGGTTGTAGGCGTGCCTTTTGTTGTGCTGATTAAATTACCTGGCAATCCATCCTGTACGGTATTCGCATGATACAGAAAAGAGTGATAACTCTAGTAATTGCAATTCTTGTGACCAGCGTCAATGGTGTGGTCTTTGGAAAATATAACTCTTTTAACCTACAGCTACTATATACATGTTTTCTTTTTTTTTCTTTCCCCTGACCTCTGGAACTGTTGCGATTTTGTAACCAACCTAGACCTAACCGAACCCTGACTATAAAGAGTCCTGCTCTGAATAAAGCCAATTTGAGACAGCCGTGGATGAAACCTTAATCGAAGGTGTTGATAATGTATACAATTAGTTGTTGAACAAAATAGTTTTGATATAATACATTGAATAAATCATACATTGTCTCACCACGTTACTTAATAGTAAAGGTTCCACACCAACTATTATTAACAGATTAAAATATTACAAAATATACATGTTGAGTATAAAGATAGGAAGGTAGTGGCTGCGGCCATTAAATTAGGCACTTTTCCACATCTGCATATGTTTAGAAAAACTTATTTGTTAAGAAAAATGCAGAACTATATACAAAGAAATCTTTGTAGATCTTATTTGGTAAGAAAAAGATGAATGTGTTACTTTCACATAGATCTTATGATATGTGAAAGTAACATATTCATCTTTATGTGTAGTGTTCACATATATTCTTAAATTTTGATAAGACCTCCCAAAAAGGGTTGTCTTCTGAGTGGTTTATTTAATGAGGCTTGTCTGGTATTATCCGACCAATAACTTCTCAATATATTATTGAAATAAAATTTCAAGGTCAGCAGTGACCAGAGATACTGAATTTGTGTCCATTGCATTTCTGATTTTTTTACAATAATCTAGCATGTTGAGCAACAAATTCACGTAATTTTTTTTAAACATTTACGTTTGAAATAAAAAAAAAATGCTTCATTTAGTTGAATGTGAGTATCAACCTAGTAAAACTGCATCGATTATAATAATTGAAAATGAGGAACATGTACTCACTGCAATTGATGAAAATGGTAATTTTTTATTGCGAGAGTTTGAAAAAGACTTTCGCATTCAAAATTCATTATTTTAAAAATTTATCTTAAGATGGTGGGGATGAGTTGCATGGATGTAAAGTTTGTTCCATAGCTCCCTGACACAACCTCCAAGTGGAAATTGCCCAAGATGTATTGGAATTGTCAAACAATGACCCTGATGTCCTCAAAAAAAATAATGGGTCTAATATAAAAACTTCAGAAGAAAATGTGTTTAAGTTGAAAAAATTATCACTATTTACATTGACCTCAAAACTTTTGTTCATCATGAATACACTCCACAAGGTCAGATAGTGAACAAGGAGCATTACCTAGGAGATTTGAGAAGATTAAAAAATGCAGTGAGGAAAAACGGTCTCATCTCTGAGAAAGCAGTGACTGGCAGTCTCATCTGCCCTCTCACCTCATCACATCCAGGATGTTTTACTTTTGAATCTGTCAGCTACTGTACAGTTCTGGTATGGTTGTCTGCGATTTATAGCTGTTCCTAAACTGACAGTCCTTGAAGATAATGAGACTTGAGTATGTGGAACAGATCAAGCAGAATGTGACAAAGCATCTACAGGCTCCAAAAGCTTCTCAGAGAGTACTTTTAAAGTGACTGAGGTGGAGTTGTTAATTTTTTTTTCGAATAAGGTTGAATAATTACCGGATAAACCTCGTATATGTTGGTTTCTTTTATTTTTATTACATTTATATTTCTTACAATGAATAAATATATATAGGGATTTTTGTGCCTTTATTTTTCTTTGTATGGTTTTTGATTATTTTTTATCTATGACTTTTGTTGCATTGTACTTCCATGCACAGTGGCTGGGGTCAAGAATTATTATTATCAACTTCCATGCACTAAAAAAAACCTTAAAAGATTTTTTTTATATTTGTTGCAAAATCACATATATCTGTACATGACTTTATGAAATTTCATTTAATTAATGCTTTTATTTAAAAAAAGTTGTATATTTCATACATACTCTTATTTATTTATTCATTAATTTACAGTCAATTTCAACATTAAAATTCTTCTAAAACATAATCAAAGTGCGAGTGACTACATAAACACAAGATGCTACAATAATGTAGTATAATATTACACTTTCGTTGTATACAGTACAACCTGGCAGACTTATTCCCACGTGGCAATCTCTTCCAACCAACCAGATAAATGTTAAAGAGGCCTAAAGTGAAAACCAGACCGGAATCCTTTTGAAAAAAAATCTGGGTTCCAAAGGGATCTGAACCCGCAACCTCCGGCTTGGGAGACAGGTGTATTGCCAACTAGGCAACGGAGGTCATCGTAATATACATAAATATCAAAATACTAACATGATTCATACAATTTGCTGTCACAAATAAACAGATATGAAACTCCGCACACAACAGGCCAGGACTCAGAAGGCCCAAGATCGTATGCAATGCAAAAACAATATAATTAGCTTCATTCACAGATTTCTATGAATACACTTACATACCTTAACACACACTCTTCCTTCCTTTTCATTGACCAAAAATAGCTTTTATACAAATAAAAATATCCTTACAATAATGTAAATTAAAAACCTTAATTAACAATAAATATCTTGCACATATCTGATTTTGACCTAAGATCATAAAAAATTATCTGTAACAATGACCTAATTGATAAGAGACTTGGCTTCCACCAGGGACCAGGGGGCTTTAGGTTTAATTCCCATTAGTAACCAAAACAATTTAAACAATGGGTCCCAGTCTCTAAAAAAATGTTCGCCAAGTAATGATACTCTCACGCGCTGAGAATGTGTGCGAATGTTGTTACATATTCGCATATGGAAGTGTTACCAACATGTGCCATGACAAATCGCTAGTTTAGTGCCTACTCATGTGATTCTAATTCAAAGACAATATTGTTTCCCGGCCATTCTCTTTAATACATCCGAATCACAGCACAAAAAAAATCTGTAACAATAATTTTTTTAAACAAAGATATATTTTTAAACAAATATGACAATAATCATTTTGATCCCACTAACATAATGTGCAGTCATATCTTATCATTGTGAAATATTAAATAACACACATGCTATTACTCGCATTTCCAAGTTGTGATATTTATCAGTCTAGTGATTGTAAATATTTGCGTTAAACAATAACTCAACAAAGCATCCAACCATGTTAACGACATATTAGCAAAAATTAATTATGAATTTTCTACATTGGTGACAAAGTAATACTTTATGAGAGATATGATAAATTTGTTTTATTTTATACACACAATCTTTGCAACAATGTTTAACCTTTTTTCAAGGTGTTTCCTCTGTATATAATTTTAAATTTATAATAAATAATATACTTATTATTTATAAATAGATAAAACATAATGTGTACTTCTTCTTTACCCTTGCCTTATCCCATCTATTTGGGGTCGGCGGCTTGGACCTTTTTCCTCCATCTCTCTTGATCTCGCCAATCACTCGAGAATAGTCTGAGTCTCATCATGTCCTTTACTTTCTTATATAGGCTCTTCTTGAGTCTCCCTCTGCGTCTATTTGAGAGTTCCCAATTCGTGGCTGTCTTTAGCGTAAACCGTTCATCCTGCTGTTGTACATGCCCACACCAGCGCAGTTATGCTTTCCGGGCTTAATCTACTGTTGGCACCACTTTAATTGTTTCACGAATTTGTTCATTTCGGATCCTTTCCAATCTAGTGACACCCAGTGACCACTGTAACACATGCATCTCCATGACATGAAGTAATTGTTCCTCTTTTTCTTTAGAGGCTAACACTCAGCTCCATTTAGTATAGCGGGTCTGATCACTGTCTTGTAAATCTTGCTTTTAAACTTTATTGGTAGCCCACACATAATCCATTAGTTTCTCTCCAGTTGTATCAGAACTTCTCCATTTGCATCTCGGATGCACTATATATTTCCCATGTCTTTTGTTTGCTTGTTTCTCATTTTTGCTATTTTATGTATTTCATTTTCCACACACACGTCTGCCTTCTAGTCTATTGTAATTTATTATACTCTTAAAAATTTTACAGTCGAGCCCGCTCTACAAGTTTCCCTTTTTGCATACTTACACTCTTCTTTATCTTTTTCTGTTTTTGTTTTCTGCCATCTTTTCAAGAACACTTTTTATGTTTTATTTTCTATTACACATCTTCTTTCTACCACCAAATATCTTTCTCCATATATTTCCCCTATGTCATTCCACAGATCCCTTTTCCATGTTTTTTTATTGTATTCACTAGCCAAGTCCACGCTTCATTTACCTCTTCTAGGTTTTGCCTATCATTACTCTTTTTAGTGATTTTTGTGCTCACTTCATCATGGAATTTAACTTTTTTGGGTTGGTTTTGAAGCAGTCACCATTTTATCTTATCAGTTTGTTTCTTGTTATGTTTAATTTTCTTGACTATTTTTAGGCCCATTACTACCAGTCTATGTTGCGGGGTTATTGCTTCTCCGGGGGAATATAAAACATAATGGGTACACAGTATAAAAATGATTGGTACAGGACCACTGTTCTTGTAAGTCTAAGTGTGAAATATTACCACTGTTCTTGTAAGTCTAAGTGTGAAATAAAACCGGCTAGTTCTAAAAATGAGTGACACCTCTGCATTTTATCAATCTTATACACAGGCTGCACTAAACCTAGTGGAAGCCCTGAACTGAGACAAAAGGAACTTATATATTACTAGGAATAAAAAATGACAAAGGTCAATCAAAAAAATATATGTTAAAAATGATGATTTATATCCGTTTCCGGAATGAAACTGAAAATCTGTAATAATGTGGAATTTAAATTAAACGAAAATCACAACAGAGTTTATATCTTCTTGACAGAAAACTTGATACAAATTATTAATCCCAAATGAATTTATTTACATAGCAATAGTATAAAGTGAGTGAGAGCGATACGTGAATCTAATGATTAAGTAGTATTATAAATGTTAGAAGAATCAAACATTTTCACCCATTGTAAACATTTTTATTGTCTTTATTTAAGTATTTTTATTCTACTTTTCAACAGTCAAGTCATCTCTTCTAAATAAATAAATTATTTGCCATTGTTATTTAGTATTTTTTTTATTTTATATTATTATTTTCTCAATTTTTACAACTTCCATGACCTTGTTGGTAAGAAGCCTGTCTTCTAGCCCGAAAGTTGTGGGTTCGATTCCTGTTGGAACCTAGATTTAAAAAACAAAGGTTTTCAGTCTGGTTTTCACTTAAGGCCTCATAAACATCTTTCTGGTTGGTTGGAGAAGATTGCACATGGCAATAATCCCACATTATTGTACTGTATACAAAGAAAGTATAATACATGATTCGCTCAGCCGCTGCTATAGCTGCTAGATGTGATTTGTTTAATATTAGTTGGCTCAAGTCCCAAGTTTGAGTGCCCTTGAGGAGAGTTTACTTTTCTAAATGATGCTATATAAAATTGCCTTTTGAATCGAATTGAAAATTTTACTTTTCTCATAATACTAAATTAAATATCAAATTTATATTTGAAATTGAATTAACATAAACATTTTAAATTCAGTACTCATACTCATTTATTCTTCAATTACGTAAGACAGAGACAGAGCTACGCATATTATATCTTTCGTGATGATGTCATTTTGTGAAATTTATAAATAGTGCTTTTAATTTTTTATTAGAAACTGGAATTTCATTTCTATTGTATCCTAGTATTTTGACAATAGCTTTCATTATAGATTAATTATTAATAATTTCATATTTTGTAATGTTGTTTTTCTGTTCATTTTTAACTTATGTTTTGGAGGTGAAGTAGAACTCACAACATTTCCTTGGCAAGGCTGGGTAATTAATAGTATTTATCAATGAATTCACATTTGAACGATTATTAATTATTTTTGTATATTTTTTTTAACATTCTTTTAATGTAGAGATTATGGCTCTTGGCAATCAACAAATGAAACATTTTCTTTGTTGGTATAGTTTTTAAAGAATTGATTTCCCCCACAAATAAAGCATTTCCATTACTTATTTATGGTTACTGACTTTATTTACTTAGGCTCCAGTATTACCAACAATTGAGGATGCGACGCTGTAGTAAAAAGAAGAACTGGAATGGCAAAAAATGCGATATCAAAGCTGGAAAAGATATGGAAGACCAAAACTATCACCATCATGACGAAAATGCGCCTTATTAAGTCTCTCATTTTCCCAATATTCATGTATGGCGTGATAACTTGGACTTTGAGAGCAAGCGAGAGACGTCAAATAGATGCATTTGAAATATGGTGTTGGAGAAGAATGTTACGAATTCCATGAACAGCAAGGTGAACTAACGCCTTCGTTCTCAAAGAACTGAAAATTACCGACAGATTGTCAACAATATGCCTTCGATGAGTCCTCTGATCCTTTGTGCACACTGCTTGTGGCCAAGGAGTCAGTTTTGAGAACTTTGTGGTTACTGGAGACGTAGAAGGACGACGCACAAGAGGAAGAATCCCAATGCGTTGGACTGACCAAGTGAGAGACGTAACTGGACTATTCTAAACAACTGCCCTTCAAGCTGCGGAGTGCAGAGATGGATGGTGAGGAGTCGTCGAAGGCCATCATGGGAGTAATGATGCTCAGTCATGAACTACATGATAGGATGATGATTGCTTATTTTTGCAGATTTTTGTGGAATGGTTAAACTTGAAGCATTTAGAACATTGTAGAAGTGGTGAGACATTCAGAAAATTTGTATCTCCATAAATTCATATTTATGTATTTGGAGAAGACTTGATAAAAATGTAATTGATACTACGAAGTGGTGCCAATTTGCCATCGACCTTCTTCGTAAATCTTTTGATTGCAATTATTTCAGATATGCTTGATAGTTCTTGGAATAACTGCTTATTGGACAAATCGGTAGGAACAAACTTTATGACACCTACTTTCTCTACTGAAATAGCAGGAATAAAAGTTTTTAAATTAAGTCCAAAATACATCATTTTTAAGAAGATATTTGCATAGTTAAGTTAGTTAAAAATAACCACTATTCAATTTCCAGCTTTTCAATATATTTAATCAATCAATTAAAAAGCTTTGTAAGAAAGATGAGGTTTTTATTCTCAAAAAGGTTACTACTGTTCATAATTTCCACATCGAGTACAAATTCCTCAAAACAAGCGTTTTCTGGAAATACTATTATATTATATCCAGTTAGTTTTGTGGTATGGTTTGAAAATGTAACCATCCAATTCTTCAGGTGTTATTCTGCATTTTTTCTACTTTTCCTCTCTTAAACCAGCCTCCTCACTAAATGATTGTATTTTTCAATCCTAAAATAACCTTTATTAAACAAAAAAAATTATTGCCAGTATCGCACTTTCACTCATTACAAAGAGTGTTTACTTCTTTCTTTGGAATGGCGACGAGCCTTCCTGGTGGGAAAACCAACTTCTCCCTGACAACCTTATATTATGGCTGAAAAACATTTTATGTTTTTGCTCACTTACATTGGTGGGGATGTATCTTGATTGGGAGAATGATAGTCCAAGCCCAGACTTTTTGATAGCTTCCCTCTGAAATGTGTTTTTTTTCCCATTGCCTCAACATACTCGTATAAGTGTATGTGTAATTTCAAGATATATACTTTGTTACTATTAATAAACTTTCTATTTATATCCCATGATTCATAAAAACAAGCAAAACATTGGTCTCAATCCACTCTTGTTTAAAATTATATTTCCATTAAATATTTCCATAATAATACATACTCGAATCTGCTTTTGACATCAATCAAAATAGATTTGTAGATAAGATACAGTATTAGACTGGAAATTCAATACGAAATAATAAGATGAAACAGAATTAAAACCATTCTGCCTAGTATAAATTTTATAAAATAACTAATCATAATTATAAGAGATAAAACAGGCTGCTTACAATGGCATCTCCGACTCATCTTAAAAGTATGTAAGTGAAGCTTCTATTTGGCAAAATAGTGATAAAAGCAAGATAAATGGATTAGAAATGTGAGTATCAAATAGAATGAGTAGTAAAATATTATATGAAAAAATGAGGACTTTGGGAAAGAGTGGTTTGAAAGATATAATGCTAAATATTAAAAAATGCACTGAGATAGTTGGACCACGTGGAGGGAATAAAATAATTAAACGTTTATGAAGAAAATTTGTTCGAAGTATAGAAGGTAAGAGAAGTTTGGCAAGACCTAGAAACGCATGCTCCGACAAAATTAATCAAATTCTGAAAGAAAGGACAAGTGTGAAGCCTTAAAAATAGGATAATATACATGACAAGGCATATGTATGTGGCAGAAGCGAAAGTCACATGCCAGGATAAAAAAAGTGGAGTTCTATTATCTGTCTACTCCCGTAGAGACACGGTGTTATGATAATAGTATAAAAATAAGTAAAAAATGAAGAACATATTCATTACAATCTTTTAACTAAAAGAAAAAAATTATCATCATCATTCATGCCTCAAATATGTGCATTTCAGCTAATTTATAAGCAAAAGTCAGCAGACTAATTAACATTGTAAGACCAGATGGGCTGAACCTAATAGTCTTTGTCAGGCAGATTAATATTGCTTCACAGTAATAAATCTTCCAGATGTATATTTTGCAGTGACAATGGGCCAGTGTTAAAATAATTATGCTACAGAGCAATCAAAATGTTCTGAGATTATAAAGCACACTGCCAAAATTTTATTATTAACATTATTTTAGTTGGTCGGAATTACTGTTTTTTTGTTGTTGTTAAAATAACAGATATGACCTGAATCATGCATAACTTCATACTTCCGAATACTAGATGGAACAAATGGCTGTGTCATTTGAGGGAAGTAGCACAGCGTAGGGTGTATGTGCACCCATGCTTTCCGCATGGTAGTCTAGCTCTCTACAAAGTTTGATCAATTATGGTCCTATGTTGATAAAGTTTTACTTACAATTCAAACTGGATTCATAACATATTACAGAATACATACTTAACAAGTATAAAGAATATAATTTAAAAGATAATTTGTGCAAGAGAACTAATTAAATTTACTTATTGTTGACACCATCCCCAAAATGAAAAATTATTTACACAATATCTTAGGGTGGGCATAAGCCTAGTTAGGTAGGGAAATATTTAATTTATTTAGCACTTTTATTACAAATACAATCTGGCGGGTTTATTGCCAGGAGGCAATCTCTTCCAACCAACCAGACAAAAATAAATGAAGCAAGTTACATGGTCGCATAAATCATTCAAATGACTATCCATCCCCACGAAATCCATAAACACATAAGTGAGCATATGTCCACAAAGATGGACAATCACCCGAACATTCCTTTTCATATAAAGTGAGATATCAATCAAAGGAAAGGAAAAGGAAGGGATAGGAAAAGGAGAGGAAAGGAAAAAAAAATCAGGAATGAAACATGTTATTTTACTGACTAGAAATTAAGAGGTTTTTCAGTCGCTTCTTAATGCATGTCAAGGACGGAGCGAGTCTTATATTGGTTTGTAACTAATTCCAGAGTCTTGCTGCATGGACAGTAAAGGGCGACGTAAAAAAAAGAGGAACGGTGAACTGGAAAGGCCAATAAACAATCTTTATTTAAGCGTAGCGCTAATTCATGATTGGAAAGACGCTGAAAATTTCCGGCGAGATAAGAGGGGGCGGCGGGACAGTTAAGGATATTACACAATAGAGACAGTATGTGAATTTGGCGTCTATTTCTAACATTCAACCAATTCAATGCCTTCTGGTATGAAGTTATATGATCGTACTTTTGTAGGTTGAAAATAAATCTTATACAAACATTTTGAAGATGCTGTAATTTGTTCAGCTGTTCCTCTGTAACGTCCAAGTAACAGACCTCCGCATAGTCCAGAATCAGAAAGAGTAGAGATTGCACGAATTAAATTTTGGTTTTAGTAGGCAGGAATCTTTAAGGGAATAAAGAACACTTTAAGGGAATGAAGGCTGAAGAAGATCCTTCGGCTTACCTCATTTATTTGATCTCGCCATGAGAGAGTGTTATCTACGAGTATTAGCACTCCTAAGTTTTTAACAGTTTTATGTAATGGTATGATAGAGCCATCAAGTAATATTGGAGGGAGTAAGTCAGTGTTGAATTTACCGAGAAGCTGAGGGCTGCCAATGAGAATCACTTGAGACTTCGTAGGATTAATGAGTAAGCCATGCTCCCTAGTCTACTCCGAGATTGATTGAAGGTCCGCATTTAAATCGTTCAAAGCCATGTGAAAGAAATTTGGATTAAAATTAATATATATCTGCAGGTCATCCGCATACAGATGATAAGAACACTTAAGAGATGATGTTATTGGGTTGATGAATATAGAAAAAAGGAGTGGAGAGAGAATTCCACCTTGGGGAACTCCTGCAGAAAGATAAGTCCATTCAGATATACGTTCTTGGTATTTACAAGATTGTTGCCTTCCTTTTAAATAGCTCGAAAACCAGACAATGACCGATTCAGAGAATTGTAATGAACACATTCGAGCCATAAGCAGATCAAAGTCTGCAGTATTGAATGCATTGCTAAAATCCAATAGACATAACAATGTCAGCTGCTTAAATCTGCCCCGGACGAATATATATTTCATTATTAAAAAATAAAAAGTATAAATATATTTTTTTTAAATATCTTGTTGACTCAGTTGGTAAGGTTTTTTTTAATTTTTGGGAGAGAACTCTTCATCTGGTCCCAATAATGTTTCTCCACTTATTCTCAAAAAATGTACTACTTTTCTGAATTCACATTTAAACCAGATAATGACTAAAAAGGACTGGAAAAGAGTGATTGTAACACATATTTTTAAAAAGTGTGTGAAGGATGATCCTGAAAATGATGGACCAATTATTCTAACCTCTGTGGAAGAAACTAGTTGAGATTATTCAACCACATCAATGTTGTTGAATAATCTCAACTATTTTAGTGTCTCATAATCAACGTGGGTTTATCCCGAAAAGATCTATCATTTACTAGAGTTTAAAAAGCTAATTGATATAATACATGACTTTGAAAAAGTCTTCAATCGTGTTGCACCAAAGAGACTGATGTTTCTTTAATGGAACACGATCCAGTTTGAGCATGATCAAATGTATAAACTTGAATACTATGGAATTCGTAGTCAGCTTTTGAAATGTATATACATACATTTCAAAAGTATATACATACATTTCATCTGATATTGCAGTGGTCCAGTAAGTGGGTTTTCACTCTAAATACTGAAAAATGTACTTTTATTGATACTAGCAAAAATAATTTCATACAATTACTACAGTGCCAATATTAAACTTGTAACTGCTCAGAAGGATCTAGGAATTATAAGTCTAATGACTTGAATTGGAGTGTACACATCTGTGATATTGTAAAAATAATTTCATACAATTACTACAGTGCCAATATTAAACTTGTAACTGCTCAGAAGGATCTAGGAATTATAAGTCTAATGACTTGAATTGGAGTGTACACATCTGTGATATTGTAAAAATAATTTCATACAATTACTACAGTGCCAATATTAAACTTGTAACTGCTCAGAAGGATCTAGGAATTATAAGTCTAATGACTTGAATTGGAGTGTACACATCTGTGATATTGTAAAAAGAGCTAATACACTTTTCTACGTTATAAAGAAAGCTTCCAGTCTAATCATTTCAGAAATGTTTTTATTGGTCTATAAGACCTATGTTAGACCATCATATTTTATAAAGGATATTGAACATCTTGAAAGGGTTCAAAGATGAGCAACAAAAATTAACTAATTCTATTGTATTACACTTTCGTTGTATACAGCACAATCTGGCGGGCTTATTGCCATGTGACAATATATTTCAACTAACCAGAAAGATGTTAAAGAGGCCTTAAGTGAAAACAATATTGGAATCCTTAAAAAATCTGGGTTCCAACGGGAATCAAACCCGCAACCTTTGAGTTGGGAGACAAGCGTCTTACCAACTAGACCACGGAGGTCATCTGACTTACAAAGATAAATTATGTTTATTGAAGTTGCCTACTCTATAACTAAGATAAAATTATGGAGACTTAATTGAGTGTTATAAAATATTGAGCAGTTATTATGATTGGTTAGAACCAAAAAAACACAGTTGAGAGGCTATCCATTGAAACTCTCCAAAAATGAATTGTAAAATAATCCAAGTGAAGATTATTTTGCTAACCGTGGAATCTCGGAATAAATAGCCTAAATAGTGTAGTGAGTGCTGTGACCATTTGGACAAGTTCCTACACACAAACCCAGAAGTGCTATTTTACTAATATTTTTTTCCTTTGCTTATTATTTTTATTATTTTTTTCTCTTCCCCTTGTTTTTCTTCATGGACATATGACAGTTAAATTTGATATACATACAAGTATTAACAGCATTTGCTGTCTGTCTATAATGATTATAATAATAATACTTATGTATTTATTTTGTGATAAATATGGCGGCTGTACTGTGTGTAATCATCAAGAGCATTATTATCACAAGACAAACTTTATTAAACCAGACATGATAGTATTTTTTATATAGAAATAATGTTTTGTTTAAAATATTACTGAAGTAAAAAGTATAAAGACATAATAATACGGCATTTAAAATAGAAAGGGATTTAAATCCAATTAACAAAAGAGACAAAATAATTTCTTGCTTTACAAATCATCTTAAGGAATATTCTGATTTTTCAATAGATCTTCTACTTCGAATATTACATTAATAAATATTTTTAATTGGTCTAAAATAAATATTTGATTGGTCTGTTTGTGATATTTTCTTGTGTACAATAAAGTTAAAATATAGTGAAATGTTTATACTATATAGTACAGAAAATTTTATTTTTAAAAGAAAGTAAAAACTGAAAAAAAAAACAATGAAAATGTATCTTTTATAATATTCCCAGCAAAAAGTAGTTAACTGCTAATATAGACAGAAAAAAATTCAAGAGATATACATTTAGTTGATATGTTTTTATTGTATCAAATTTAGCCGCAGTGGCAAAAAAATCAATAAAAAAAATATAGGTTAGGGTAATGGGAGGTGCTATTTATAAGACACGACTTGTTCAGTGGTATTGAAAATATCACCGAGAGCGTGTAGAGGAATAAAAGCACTTAAAGTTGATGGGCTGTAGGTATGAACCGGTGCCTGGCACGGAGTGGCACGGGGAACTAATCCGCCGCAATCAATAGGGGTGAGGGGAGCCCTCACACTAAAGTCCAAAGTTTTATTGCGTGCCAAAACTCGTACAATATAACTCACATTGAACCCGATGTGGTGTCAGTCTGTATGAGACTATTTCCCCTTAACAATGGTGAAAACTTTTATCGCATACTGCCTGGAGGCTATTACTCAAATTTTAAATTACACCAGAATATTTTTATGATATATTTTATCAGTTTCAAAACAATCTGACAATTATCAAAAAACTTGTATAGCACGAATGTAGACATAAAGAAAAAGTTTTATTGCAAAATGTTGTGAAGATTTTGCACAAGATTAATTTGTTTCGGTTGCGATTCAATCAAGATTATTACAAACTTTAGAATAATGGAAGCGAGCCAGTTACAAACAAATTATTCAAGTTTTACCAAGACACAACAATGATCAAATTCTTCTAGACAGTAATTTTGATTCAAACTTTTTTATTACAATTAAACTAGACAATTTAATGTTACCCATTCAATTGTTAAATAGAAACTTTAAAGAACTACTGAAATTTCAATGAAAGATACCTTTATAAAACTTTTAAATCAGCATTACTTCAACTTGAAAAGAGTAAATCTAGTATTTTTTTAATAATAATCTAAATCGCTTACTTATAATATTAATATTACTAAAATAATATAACTTTGATTTACTAATTAGCAAACAATTAATTCAAATAATACAATAAAATATGTTGTTCATAGTTAAGGCATTAACGTTGTGGAGGTTTAAAGACATTGTAATTTGTTTTATCAAACACTGTTTATTCTACTTGTTTGTAACGGTATAACCCTACTGGTTTCAAGGCTTTCACCTCATCTTCAGGGGAGCACAAACAAGACTGTTTTTGCTCCCCTGAAGATGAGGTGAAAGCCTTGAAACCGGTAGGGTTATACCGTTACAAAAAGTGGAATAAACAGTGTTTGATAAAACAAATTACAAAAATTAAATATGTATTTTTGTCTCCGAGTTAAGCCTCAAGATCTTTGCTTTTCTGTTTCTTAAGATAATGCGTAATATTCTGCCACTTTTTAAAGTCTAATACTACTGTCCCAATGCCTTGTGCTGCCATTACTTGATCATGGTGACATGATATTTGGATGCCAATGAAAATAAGTTATTGTAGATAAATTGGAGAGACAAAATATTTGCATACGATTCATATTTAACTTGAGGAAGTATGACTATGTGTCCGAGTTTCGGAACAAACTTAAATGGCTAAAAATCAGACAGTAAAGAAACCTTCACGTTATTTTGTGTGTTTAAAAAATCCCAATTTTCTTTCATATCTTCTCAAAATATTCTACTTTCTTTCAGAACACGGAATCAGGTGATGAGTTCACTCCGCATGACTATGGAATCAACTTCCAAGAGTTATCAAATGTGCACCATCTTTATTCATGAGTATGTTTAAGAAAGAATAAAATAACTATTTTATTACTCAGAATATTCTTTCATTCTAATTTTCCTTTATTATCCTTGAACGAATTCCTTTCCTCTAGTTCTACCATTATTTTTGAGTTTTGTTTTAATTGAATTAAAATTAATATTTTTTTATGTAAAATCTGTTATGGATTAACACAGTTTAAGGTATTCAAGATGTTGGTTGGAAGAAATTGATGAACAGCAATAAGCTCACCTGATGTACCATGTATACAAAAGGATTAAATTAAATAAATACATTTTATGAATTGTACGTAAATCTTGATTTACAAAGAATACATCTTATTTACTGAATATTCAATATTGGGTTACACATCACCTTCAACATAAAAAAATAATGTGAAAAAACAAGTTTGGTTATATTTTTAAGTCATTTCATTAACATTTTTTTGTATGGTTCAAACCATTATTTTTTGGAATAATTAATTATACGCTTTTTAACAAAGGCATAATTTTAGGATTGTTGGTGAAGCTATTTACCTAAACTATAAAATTGAAAGTACCAAAATTTTTGGTAATTTTTGTCGTACATTACAAGATGGATCTATTGTGATCATATTTAAAAATTGAATTTTATTTTGTAATTGACAATATTCGATAGGACATTTGATTTGCCAAGGAACAGTTTTTTTTTATATTATTTCATCTGTGTAATATTTGATATTTGTTATTAACTCAACATTATCTGAACTCAATATTGTAATGATTTTAAGTCAACATTAACAGTAAATGAGGTAAATATATAAATAAGGATTGTTGCTGTGAATTAAATTGCATAAATTCCTGCAATATTTTTATGATACTAAATTATTTTCCAAAAGATTATTTGTGGTATTCTGTTATACTGTTTTTGGTTTAAAAAAAAGAAATTCTTGTTTTTTTAATGAATTATTCTATTTAATTTATTTATGTTTCATTCATATCTTAGTTTTACATATAGTATATATTCAAAATCAGCTGTCTAGACACTATAACTAAAAACTAAATTATTAAGAATTTAAATGTGTTTTTCTTATATGGTATATGTATTGTATTACACTTTTGTTGTATACAGTACAACTTGGTGGGCTAATTACCATGTAGCAATTTCTTCCATCCAACCATAAAAATGTTAAAGAGGTCTTAAGTGAAAACCAGACTGGAATCCTTTTTAAAAACCTCCGTGTTAGGAGACAGGTGTCCTAACAACTAGGCCACGGAGGTTGTCATATATCATATTGTATTCCACTTTCATTGTATACAGCGCAACCTAGCTGGCTTATCACCATGTAGCAATCTTTTGCAACTAACCAGAAAGATGTTTAAGTGGCTTTATGTGAAAACAAGACAAGAATCCTTTTTTAAAAAATCTGAGATTCAACAGGAATCGAACCCAATACCGGTGTCTTATCAACTAGGCCGTAGAGGTGATGTATTATATCGTACCATTTTTTTATAATTCGAAAAGTTCATTAATACATAAATAAATCATTCATAAAATTATATGAAAATTTTATTGAAATGTAATTTTATATTTAAATATAAAGCATGGATTTTTTTTAGTTTGAAAAATTGGAATGTTATCTCACTTCATATTAATCAAGATAAAAAAAGATTCAAAATATTTTCACACAACAGTAAACTAAAAGATATTGTATCGTTTAAAGCAAACAGAAGAAATCTCAGATGATGAATGGTGATATCATTCTACTGATATTGAAGGTCAAATTGCAATGTTATAAACTGAAACCTGTTTTTGATACAGAGGTTCATATCAGCTTTGATTAAAATTTTGTTTCTACTATATGTCACTCGTTTCAAATTGTATAATGACTTACAATACAGCATTAATATTTAAAAAATAATCACAAATAGTTTTTTAAAATAAAATAGCAACATAATTTTCCTAAATAAAAAGGCAAAATAGGTTTATGTCAGGTTATGGGATATTTTTCTTAATCTTTCTGTAATGTCAATAATGCTGTAATATATTCTCCTATATATATTATATAATAATTGATGTTAATGTTCTATAGAAAGTATGAACATTATTGTATAACACTTGTTAACGGTACATCTAGGCGGGTCAATTTTGATGTGGAAATTTCTTCAAACCAGTTTATTTGTTGAAAGGTTTTTATGTAAAAAACTAGACTGGAATACTTTTTTTAATATACCATCGCGAATCAAATTCAAAACCCCTGGGTGCAAGATAAACATTCAAACAATGAAGCCACGGAGGTTATCCATGTCTCATGGAGTGTATTGTAAAATACACGCAATTATTACTCAATTTAGCCTAGAAAAACGGGGGTGCGTATTAAATTTGTGTACAAAAAAAAGATGTCATTTTCAATATTAAACAAGTGAAAGTACAGCTATAATACAATGCAATATTATTGGTAGAAATATTTCTTCAGATGAAGATGATGATAGCGATATTTATTATGACGGCGTCGATAACAATGGCACTAGCTCGGCAGCACTGATGAATTTCTTACTAATAATAGTGATGAGTGTTTTTACAAATTTACCAGTAATATTTAGAAGTTATGCATAATGTTGTTTTTTTATTGAAAGTTTAAGTTTTATTAACAAATGTTTTACACAATTAAAAATAAAATCTTGAAAATTTATGGGTTCGTATTATATAGAAATTTCCATTTCATCAAAAACTTTCAGGCTTAATCAAGCATGCGTATTATACAGGAGTGCGCATTACGGTGAATAACTAGTGAAATAATTAAGAAACTAGTTGAAGAGTATAATTATGTGAACAGCTGGGTGAAAGTATTAAAAATTATTAATTTTATTATTTATTTTCAGATTCGGGCAATGATACAAATAAAATTATAAATTGTTTTTCAAAAAAATATTTTTATTAAATTAAAAGTTTTCTCAGTTTACTATATAAATATAGCATTGAAATTTCGACTTAAAGGAAAAAATGTATGACAGTCATTAGAACAAATAGCAAAAATGTTTACCTTTAAAAATATTTGCAAATTTCTTAAACTTTTGAATATTTGCTACCTAAATAAGTACACATAATCTATCAAAACCATAACTAAAAATCTCGAAAGATTACAGAAAAGTTATGTAAGAACAAAATTTTTTTATGAATTTTGCTATGGTTAATTTTAGTTGCACATTTAATTTTGTTTTTAATTTACATTGAATAAAATGGCTCCATTGACCTTGACATAATTTTTTATCACTACATGACACAATAAGACCTACATATCTGTAATGTATCTATCATATACATTATGGTGAAAGTAAATATAACTTACTTATAACAGGGAAACTAAAGAAAATCTGCAAAATGAACAAGTTCTCATGAAGTCGAAAATACAAAAAAAGTGCACTGAAAATGCTTAAGAAAAATATATCTTCTTCTTAACGGTTACATTTTGTGCATTGAAGATAATGAGAATATGAAAACTTTTGTGGCCTAGTTGGTAGAATGTTTGTCTTCCAACCGGATATTTCAAGTTCAACTCCATATGGAATCCAAAAAAGGGATGGCAGTTTACTTTTTTAAGTAAAAACTTTCAACAAACTGGTTTCTAGAAATTTCCACATGGCAAGAAGCCTTTCAGGTCTTAATATATTGTAGTACAATACTACAATTTTCTTTTTGCTATTTATTTAATTCTATACATCAAAATAATCTAAATAATTCATTAGAAATATTATGCCATAAACTTTTAAAAATGCATAAACTCAAATTTTAATAAATGTCATATGTACCTAATTTCTCCAAATGTTTAAAATCATAATATTGTTTTCCTTTTACAAATATTGCAAACCTTTGAAACCATTACTCACCAAAGAAGTTTCATATACCATTATTAAACCTTTGTTTAACAAATTTTAACAATTATGCTTAATTTTTTTCAGTCTTCCATAAATTTCAAGTCTATCAAAATATTTATTGTGATATACTAAATATATCATTAAAAAATTGCTGTTTTAAAACATTAAAATCAATATAAATGGGAAAGTTTTAAAAAAACAAAGTTTGATAAACGAAATAAAATAATTAATTAAATGATCACTGTGTTTTCGCAAGGTTCTGAGTTTTTTTAACACAAAAAATATTTATGTTTAATTTCATCAAAAATTATTTCAAATTTCATGATACGCTAGTTTATTTAAATGGACTAGAAACACCAGAATGGGTTCCTTATTTACCTATGACCACATTTAAATGGACTAGAAACACCAGAATGGGTTCCTTATTTACCTATGACCACATTTAAATGGACTAGACACACCAGAATGGGTTCGTTATTTACCTAAGACCACATTTTAAACCAAATAAAATAAAAATGGTAAAAAAAGAAATGAAATTCTGAGTCATAGCAAAGAAAATGTCTGTACTATAAAATCCCATCTATGGGTGGCAACAATTTATAAACTGGTTGGAAAGATCAAAATATTTTTACGGGTTTAAACTTTTTGAGCGGTTTTTATTAGAAAAGCTCCTGAAGGAAAAGGATTTTATAAACACTGGCATTTTCTTTCGAATCATAACTTAACGATTTGAGAAAAAAAAGGAGAAGCAAACTTTATCCACATTTAGAAATAAACTAATCATAAAAATTCTACATTAAGATGATGTAATAAATATCTTCATGATTGAGTATTTTCCTTATCTGTAATACAATACATATTTTGATGATAAAAATTTCCTCCTCAATTTGGGATACTTTGTCATTAATATACAAATATTTTTGATATATCTTAAAATTATTTCATTGATTGAAAGAAAAATAAATGAATTTCTAGATATTATAAATATTTTATTATTGATAATAAATACATAACTTGTGTAGAGAAGTTTTTAAAAAAATGCAACAAAAAAGCACTTAGTTTTTTTTTAAATTTATTAAAGGCAATGAAACGCTAATTTCAATACGTATATGTTTGAAAATAGGTTCGAAAATTAAATGTCAATAATGAATAGCAAGACTTCACCAGACAATTGACACTGAAAAACTGTCTAATAATAATGGCGAGAGCTGATTAAGAAAAAAAATTCAAGGTGTTTTTTCAAGTCTGCTGTCCCTGATTAGAGGTCAATAATTTATACAGTATCATATTGAGGTGATCCAACTTGCATCAATAAAGTTTGAAGTTAACTAGGATTTTAGAGTAGCCCAAAAGTTTAATAACCTTTATCAATTTATTTAATTTTTTACATGATACTCGTATATAAGTATAACATATGTGACATGTATACATAATATAACATATGAAATAAAAAACAGGAGAGACAAAAACAAGTCATTTCAAGTGGACACTCTCAAATTTTATGGATCTGAATTTATTGCCTGTCATTTGTTGTTACCCAGCACACTAGGCTTTTGTCTGTATCGTACTGACGATATATGAAAAAAATTATACTTTTTTCCCAATTATTGATTATTATTTAATTCCTTTATCAAAAATGTTCATTAAATTTATAATGTCAACCTTTGTGGCTTAGTTGGTAAAATGCTTGTCTTCTGACCCAGGGGTTGTGGCTTAGATTCCCCATGGAATCATGATTTTTTATAAAAAAGGATATCAGTCTGGTTTTCACTCAAGACCTCTTGAATATATTTCTGGTTGGTTGAAAAATATTGCAACATGGCAATAAGCCTACCCAGGTTGTACTGTATACAACAGAAGTGTAATACAATAATAGAATTATTATTACACACATACTCGTATGTTTCTTTTCTCTATATCAACTGTGTAAATTTAATATTTTTAACAATTATTCATGATTAACTTCAGAAAATACTTCATTGAGATACTTTTTCAAAAAACGTAAATCTAGAACAGCCAGGAACTTGAACAAGAACTCTAAAATCAAAAGATTACAAACACTTGTGTGTGAATAGATCAAATAAAAAATATAAGAATTATACTGATATTATTATTTAATAATATATAATTGAACTTGCCTTTTGCAATTTTTATAAAGAAAATTACAATAAGAATAAAATATAAACTTACCAATATAGGCATACTTGGATGCAGATAACCCTCCATCAGGTCCCTGAGCCCTCCTCAAACCAAACTCAAGAAGAGAGATATTCTTTCCAGCCACCATCCGATATCGTGCAGCATTTGTGGCCATTAAGCTATAAAATTAGATCAATAAAAATCTGATAATTTTAAACACAAATAAAAATAATTCAAACTAAAAGATAACATAAAATTATTATTGTTTTTAACACGGTGATGCGTGCTAGGCTGACTTCATGAGAGTTGTAATGAGACAGAGTTCCATATTGATGCTGGAAGTGATCGTGCTTTATTGGAATTTCAAAAACTCCAAAAATTTTGATTTAACATGAAACAATTAGTCAGTTTTACAAATATTTAAAATTGAATTTTAATTTGTCGATGTTGTGGAATCTCATTTTTAGTTAACCACCAAATTCTGGAAATGTTACTAGATAAATGTAGAATAAGTGACATGCCTCTTTCGCTCTATTAGAGCATTTTCAAACTGTGCATAATATGTTACAAATGAAGCCGTATACATAGAACAAACAGATAGATCATTCAGAACACAAAAATACATTTATTTACAAATAGAACCTTCCTAATTTGCTAAGCAACTCCTTAGTAACAATCATGAAATAAAAATCAATAGTAGAGCAATTCCTTAGTATCAATAGTAGAGTGACAAAGTATGAGACTTCATTTACTCAAACAATTTGAAATAATTAAATAGTCATATTAATATAAAATAGTAATGACTATTTTACTATTTCAGTAGAAATAAGAATATTGAGATAGTTTTTTAATTTAAAATTATAAAAATGTACTATAAATTTCTAATTGCACCATGCTGATGAAGATCTTTTTTTATATAAACATTTTAAAAAATATATGCTCAAGTCATTTCACATAAATTTGGGTTGACAGTATTGCATTAAAAGTATAATACATACTTAATTATGCATCTAAGCGTCTATATTGATAAAAATACATAACAGAAATAGGTTTACTTAAAAATTTAACATCATTTTATATTAAAAAATTTATCATATTTTGAAAATGAGTTATTTTCCCTGTGAAATATTATAAAACAAATTAAATTCATCACATAATACAGAAATAAGACCTTGATGCAGATTCAAGTTTATTTTGATCATTAGATAATTAATTCTACTCTTGTTTTGACTTTGCTAATGTATAGGACAGCTTTATAAATGAACAGAGCTAAAATGCTTTTCTCTAACACAAAATTACACCATAAATTGTGCAATAAAGTACACTTAAATCACAATGTAAACTACACACTTTGAAGATAGAAAATGTTATTTATCTCTGTAATTACTTTTCAAACAATGAAAAAAGATTAAAGTAGAAATAAATTGCGTGAAAATCCATATTGAAAAAAAACTTTTGGCATCAATTGTTTTGACTTTCGTGGAAAATTATTGTTTATTCCACGATCAAAAATTTCATAAGGAAAACTATCAAAATAAAAAATGACCAAAGAATTCTGGGATTTATTACTTCTAAAATTTATTTAAAATAATTATTTTTGAACAGAAAATTCAACTGACTTGTGACGCTTAGTAGGCGCCTAGCATATTTTTAAGAGATTTTGAGGTGCATAATTTATTTTTCATAAATAGAAAACTAATGTGAATTGGGAGATGTTCTTTTACGCTACAATAGACTCGAGTGCACCGATCAATAGCTTTGATTTTTGCCAAAAAAAAAAACAGTTTTGTACAATGATATACTCGTATATCACTTGTCAATGAGTTGAAATAGGAAGGGTTTAAGATAGGGTTATAATTTAAACATTTTTTATTATATTTCAATCTAAACACAATTTTCCCTTTGTTAGGAACACAGGAATGCTATAAGACACCTCCATTCATGCCATTATGTATTCATAAAATGAGTACATTATCAGTTTAGATATAGGTTTTTACTGGACAAAATAAAGCTTATCCTAAGAGACCGAAATGAATTCTTAACATAGCCTAGGTTAGAATTTTTGGAAATAAATCTGTTATTTTATTAAAATGTCTCACTTACCTAGCATAGTTGACTAGAGTAAGAAGTGTTGTTTCTAAGATTTGTGTTATGATTAATGGACCTTCCACTCTCAAAAGTGGTACTCTGTAAAAATGAAAATCAAATATATTAACAATCTAATTATTTTAGAAATATGGAATAAAACAAACTTTGTAACATTTGAAAAAAAATAACAATGTAAATTTAAAATTGCATACATTAATCCATTATGATAAATGTATCATGAAACATTGAATTCTGGGTTCTGGGTTCAATTGTATTAAAGTGCAAATGTGACGGAATTATGCCATACTGATGTGCCCTTCAGGAGACATGCTACACCCAAATTATAGGGATCTTAGAGTGGAAACAATCCAGTTGAGGTAGATCAGGCAAACAGACCATATTGTCTTAATCAGTCTTTTGGACTGGCTGGCTCTATAGCATGCAATTGATTTCCTCGAAAGTGTAAGCAGGCTTATGGAGTAAAGGTCATCGAGATTTGATTGTTAAGTAAATATACAAAATTAACACGACATATTATCTATATTTAATTTAATGCAAGGTGTAACTAATGATTTATATATAAAATATTTTACCTGGGAAACACAACAGAACCTTCTTCAATAGCACTGACTGTCACATCCTTACATGTCAAATGTCTTAAGAAAGTAAAAAAATCTGGCTCGATGGATGGAGGTAGAATTTCAGTCAAATATGCGATATCTATAATTAAATCACACAGCTCTAAAAATTGGAAACTTTTAATTGAAAATGTATGGCAATATGATAAGATATTTCACTTACCACTGTCTGAATAATGGAAATTGTCTAAAAATTTTAAACATTCTTCCAAACCAGCAAATATAGTAAACTCTCCATGAAAGGGGTTATTTCGGAAAAATAAATCAAATACAGCCACATCTTCAATCTTTCCAGACTTCCAATAAGCATAAGCCATCGTAATTTGATAGAGATCTGAAAAAACGAAGATTAACTTTTTTTTAAATTTCCCTCGATCGCCGACAGTAAGCCAACGTTGGAGAAATAACGTAAAATACCTGTCAAAAGTGGCTGAACAATCCCGTTCTGTCGTGCCATTTTTCTTTCGAAATTTAGTAAACTATCACTTTGACATGACATTTTTGCGAGTTATTTAACGACAATCGGGATCAACTATTGCGTGCTACACGATTAATTTCTCAAATGAAACTGCTGTCATTACAAATCGTCACCCCGCGCTCTCAGCGCGGGAAGTACATCCAAGAGTTGGCTCCATCACAACTATAATATACTATAAATTGGCCCTATATGACACGAAGCGGGCCATATTAGAATTTATAGCTCACAGTGATTTTGTATGGCGGATCTAAATTACAAAACATTATTTTGAAACTTTGGTTGTACCATAATGTAAACGTTTTTTACATTAATGACTATAATAAACAGGCAAAATGTGTAAGATTATCGTGTTTTATTTTATCAAAAATACAAAAAGTAAATTTCATGACATGAATGCGAATGATATTTTTATCATTTTCATACATTTTATATTAACATTTTTAATGGTTTTTTGTGTAATAAAAAAGTTTTTGGAGATTTTTGAATATATTCATGATATTTTTGAAAACACTTCAAATTGATTTAATGTGTTTCAATCAAACATATTTAAAAAAAATTAACTTAAATAATCATATTTGGCAAAACTTTGAAATAAGGTAAGGACCAACTCACTTACACTGCATTGATTTGAATGAATAATATAACATTGATGATTTACAATACGAAGATCAATTTCGTTGTTTAGTATAATTTAAAAATTATGTCTTTCAAATCCGAGTATTGTTTTTCTTTAATTCGTTTTAAGTCAAAGTTAATACGCAATCATAGATTGATCTTATTTCAATTTTCTTAAATTGATGTTTTATTTAAATTATACATTTATTAAAAAAACTTATGTTGCAATCGTAATTATTTTATTATTCCCGCTATACTGTACAATACTATAGCCCGTTGTAGTTAGAGTAAGCTGACAGTACGAATGTCATGCGCAAATATTAAATATCGACCACACATGGACTAAGGTCAAAATTTGAAGGGCAAGTTATCTGAATAATATTGATAAAACTTGTAAAAAACTGGCTTCTGAAGTACCAAAATTCAAATGAAAAACATTTATTATTTTTTAATAAACTTGACACTTCAACAGAAAGTTCAGAACTATTTTATTAAATTCATAAACTTGTACTAAATTTATACAAGTTATTTTGATTATCCACATATTCAATTTTGATTCCTTTTAAACTATTTAGCTGTTAGCTCTATTTTCGTATCGGACGGCGGAGTTGGGCTACAAGATTTTGTTCAACAGTTATTAAAACTGCCTTGACGATCAAGTCTATTTATATACGTATTTGATTGACGTAATACTTAATTATCAGTAAATAAAACTTATTGCCTTTGTTAAATCATGCACTTGACAAATATAGACTAAGAAAACGGATTTGTGGTCCATTTTATGTTATTGTAAATTTAATGAACTAATTTTAGTTAAATTTTCTTCTTCATTCTTTGCATCAATATATTTTGAAAAACTTTTATATAAGGTCTATGATATTTTCCAAGATCGATAGTCGCCCAACTCATTAATTATGGGAGCAATGTACTGCTATAGAAAATGTGTAGCTAACATCCACTAACTTGACGAAATGATGGATAGCTACACACATACATTTCTTTCGGGGTGTAGGGAATGAGACAAATGTTATACAAATTTTACCATGTGTTACTTAAGTACAACGTACACATTTCAATTTAAAAAAAAAAGACTGAACCAATGAGGTGATTGTAATAATCAATATGAAGCTGATAGAATAGTTGATGCAATTCAAATATCTTAAAATTGATACATGCAGTCACAGTGATATGTATAATAAAATATCAAGCTATATTAGAAAATTTCTTGACTGTACTAAAATATATATTTTTTTTAATTATGCAAATGAGTATATAAAGCAACAGGGATTTAAAAATCTTCTGACCGATAAATTTCTGACCGTTGACATTGAAGTCACTGACAACCAACCTGGTACTCTCCTCCCAGCATCCAACTGCAGGGCCTTTTTGATGATGTGGTCCTTAACTACACACATGGTCATAATATCTCAAGAGGCCTTCTCCACAATTGGTACCATATTCAGGCTGCCACAGTCATATTAGACCACATTATAAAAAAAACCATTCAGTTACTATAGATAAATTTTCTGTATTACAAAAAATCCAACACAAAATATTGAACCCCGACATAATCCAAAATAATTTGAGCTCAAGAAGTATGGATTGTCAAAGAAAAAGCATGCTCAAATTTAAGCTAAGCCTCAAGATATATAGGAAAAGTAATATATAAATTAGTTTAAGTTCCTATTGCTTATTTACATTATTTGGATGTCATCTAAAATCTTTAGAAACACAGGATAGTATACAGGAAAATCAGAAGTGCAAATATTACTTCAATCTCGGCCCATCATCAGCGCTACAACCTAGGATGGGTCATGGTTACATTTAGAATCTGTTGTCATTACTGTATGTCTGCAGTATCTCTTTTTATGCCTCTCACTCCCAGGGCATGACAGTTTGCCTTCAGCCCATTGAACCATCTTAGTTTTGGTGTGCCCACTCTCCTATACTCGATCGAATCACAGCTGAACTTTTTTATGGTCTTCTTTACGATCTAGTACTCTGATTTCAAATGTTAGTAAATAGATTGTAAGGAAGTTCTCGAAACTACATAATCAATATATAAAACTTGTTTGCTTGGTAATGAATTGAAAGATGCTTAAGTTGTCACATTACAGAAAACATAACTTATCAGTCAACCATCATCTCAGACATGAGATTTTGGAGTTTTATTTTATGAAAAACTCACTTTTATCCACATTAATAATCCTATTTATAGAAGTATGAAAATGTGGGTTTGCTTCTAAGAACCATTTTTTTTTCATAACTCAAAATTATTAAAGTTTTATGCACAGTCAATTTGAATATAATTAATTTATTTGGTCCCCATACTATAAAAATTCATATAAAAAATATTGACATATTATTTTGTGTTATCAATTAAAAAATTTCCATATAAAATATAAATTATGTATTTTTAAAGGGTCTTTGTCATCAAATTTTCATAGTTAATGAAATATAGTGAACTCGGTGTAAAACTGTTCTAGAATCCTGCAATGTATCACCCTCCTGCCATGTCCTGCACTGTGTCAATCACCACCACTGTAGTTAAGCAAGAACTAACTCCTATAGTAGTTTCCTAATACTGCATATGCAGCATCGGATTGGGGAATAAATATATTGATGTAATGGATATATTTTATATTAATGCCAAACTATTGAAGGCAATTTTTTTTGACATGTAGACAATATTCCTGATGTGAATTTTAATAGATAGCATAATTAATTCATTGTTTACTTACTTTTTAACTACAGTGGAACCTCTCATAACGAGAATAATTCGTTCCAGAATCTTACTCGTTATGTGAAACACTCGTTAAGCGAAACAATTTTTCCCATATAAATCAATGTAAAATACGATAATGTGTTCCATGCCGAAAAAAATACTCAATTTTTTTATTTTTAACGTTTATTTAAATAAAATTACATATTTATAAATTGTTACGGAGCGTAACAACCCGGAATGCGATTTCGATTTGCAAAAAACAATAAAAAAATCGAAATAACTATTTTTTTATTTATGACAAAAAATTTATTCTTTTTTACTAGAAGTAAAATCCGGTAGCCCTCAGAATCTACGAGCTTCTTATAGTCGCTGATGAAGTTCTCTGCTGCCTTTGTGTCAGAGCTTGCTGCTTCACCGTGTCTCACAACGCTGTGGATGCCGGTTCTTCTCTTAAATTTCTCGAACCATCCATGACTTCCCTTAAATTGTACTTCTTTTTCGGCAGTTGATGATCCTGGCGTCTTCTTAACGAGGTCGGCGAAAATAACTTTCGCCTTCTCACAAACGATGTTTTCGTTAATACGAGGCATATCCAGAAACTAAGTGTACTGAATTTTTGTAGGTTACAATTTTTTTTATTTAAACAAAAAAATTACGTGGTTACCGTAGTACATATGTAAGCTATTTTTCGACATAGTCGTCATTCCTCTCAATGCAGGTGGTGAAGCGGGGTATCAACTTTTTGATGCCTTCCTCGAAGTAGTTTCCCGCCAACCCCTCCGTCCACTTCTCCACCTCCTCCTTTAGCTCCTCGTCGGTTGAAAACCTTTTTCCACCCATGTACAGCTTCAGGGAGGTAAAGAGATAGTAATCTGAAGGTGCTAGGTCAGGGGAATGCGCAGGATGGTTCAGGACATTCCATTTAAACGAGGCTAGCAGTTCCTTCGTGGCGTTGGCCGTGTGTGGTCTGGCATTGTCATGCAGCAGGCAGACTCCCTTTGTCAGCGTGCCTCTCCTCTTGTTCTGAAACGCCCTCTGCTATTTTTTTAGGGTGTCACAGTATCTTGCAGAGTTGATGGTCTCCCCTTGAGGCATATATTCAATTAAAATTATGCCTTGACAGTCCCAAAACACGGATGCCATGATTTTCTTGGCTGAAATTGTGGTTTTGAACTTTTTGGCGGAGGGTAAAGAGGTGTGACGTCACTGTTGAGACTGCCTTTTGGTTTCAGGCGTGTAGGGTGCAACCCAAGATTCATCTCCAGTAACGATGGAGCGGAGAAATTCATCTCCATGGAGTTTGCAGCGCCTCAAAAACTCTTGCCTTTTTACAAAATTTCGCACTTGGCGGGAGATTGGGTTGACATTTTTCACTAAACGTGTTGTCGCGGCGACACTTCTCAACGTACTGACCTCGAACCGGTCTCGTTGCGGAGGGGAAGGGTCAGGCTACACGGAAGTGTAGCCAACATGTCGAAAATAAAATCCATCCGGTCGTGAGAGCCTCAGTACACTTACTTTCTGGATACGCCTCGTAGTATCGCCTTGCAATTACTTTTCGTTTATCCATATGAGAAGCAACCTTTCAACATCATCAAGAATAGGTAACCGTTTCGTCGACATTCTTGACACTCCCTTTGAAGCATCTGTCTTCTTAATTTTGTCCTTGTTCTTGAGGATAGAGCAAATCGTTGATGTTGACAGATTGTATGTGCGCGCTAGTTCAGCCACGCTCACACCTCGTTCTCGCTTTTCAATGATTTTACGTTTCATTTCTACTGTTACTTTTATTCTCTTATGGCTGTCTTCTTGTGGCTTTTACTTCAGGGACATTTTTTCAAGGGTTATTAAACTTTGCACAAAAAAAAATACAAATAATGTCTGAACACAAGTTTGGAAAAATGTGTGATCACATGTGACACTAACGTGCTAGCGGAACGAGTGCTAACCAGAGACTGACGCACTGGCGCGGAAGTCCCGGTTCTCAAGTGAGTGACGTGAAGATGGGACTTCCCCTTTCTGCGTCACTCGTTATGCGAAATGTCGCTCGTTAAGGGAGCATTTTTTTCACAATCTGTTTAGCTCGTTATGCGAATTACTCGTTATGAGAGGTTCCACTGTATTAAACTTTTTTTTTAAAGTTTTGTTGTAAATGTTTTATTTTATTGTAAACTTAAAACCCTACGGGCGTGTATATTGAAAATAAATAAATTTTCTGGAAAAATATTTCTTATTGAAGATTCACTGTATTGTATCCTATTACACAATATAACTTGAAAGACCTCTTCCAATCAATCAAAACATGTGTAAAGCAAACTGGTAATTATTTTTTCACCATGTGGAATCAAACAGAAAACCTCTTGGTAAATGAAAAGGGTTCTACCACCTAGCTTAAAAGGTTGTCGACTCAACTATATCAATTATCTAAATTGTTTATTTTCTTTTCATATTTCACAAACACAATAATTTTATCAGTTTACATATAATAGCTACTTATATTCTCCATCTACTCTGTGATTTGAAATATCAAAAATGTTTTGAAAAATGGAACTGATTATAAACAAAAATATGCATCAATTATGTTACTAAGTTAAATTAATCATTGTGCATTTTGTGACTAAATTCTAGTTATTTTCTAGCCTAGTTTGTTTGATTTGCATTGATAACTTTTAAAATTGGTTAAGTTTTTCTGTAATCCCCATTTCCTGTAAAATTCAACCTAAGCAAACTTTTTTTAGCATGTATAACTTTTTGTGCAAAATTCCTAGACTATATTCCATGAGTATTTCGATTAGAAAAATTTTCAAGACTTTGATAAAAAATTTATTTACTCGACCAATACCCCCATGTATCCATAAAGAAGAACGACTTTTTAACTTAGCAACTGAAAAACAAATAAATTGTCATAAAAGCACTTATATACCACTATGTTCTATTATATTGAGAAAAAATCGAAAAAAGATATGCAAAAAAAATAAAGAGCTCAGAAAAACCAGGAAAACAATTCTATTTAAAAAGAAAAATTGGCCAAGGTGCAAGAAGAGAGGAAAAGAAAAGAAAAGAAGAAAATGTGTTTGTTGATTAAATTCATTAATGACTAATAACAGTGTAGCAAATTGCTTTCATAAAGATAGGAAATATCTTATGCTAACTTCACTTTCATATGTTTAAATAAATTTCTTCAGTCACTATCATACTTTTGCACTCTATTTTGTAGTGTGTAATTAACTATGAATGGGGGTTCCTATTAATAACAAAAATGTTTTGTTTCTTTTCCTCAGATACTTGTTTAGAAATGTTCAAGAGTTGCAGTTTTTACATTTACACGTCTAAAGTTGTAATGTAAATATATTATTTCTTTTTATATGAATAAATATATTTTTTTAAATCTGTTCTTTCTGGACATGTCAGGTAAAACTATTTGCACTCTTTTATTTCTTAGAAACTCACTATATTTAGCTATAATTTTAAAATGTAGATAGTCTAATAAAAAAACTCAGTATTGTATGAGAAATTATTTACTTCACAAGCTTCATAGTACTGACCAGAAAGGTGCAAATGGTAACAAGAGTTGAACTCCTTGTGCAAAACACTATGAGCAAGTTTACCATATTTCAAGACACATAACACAACCTGTGTGGCATCATTCAGTCTAAGGTTTTGGGTTCGATTCATGAAGGTTATCAAAAACTTATATTTTAAAACAATTCTTCATGAAAATCTATGTTTCTTTCCACTACTGAACAATACTGAAGTATGTAGAGTTGTAACAAAGAAAACAAAAATTTGTACATACAAGATGTTGATAATAACTGTGTTAACATGTGTCGGAAACACAGCTAATGAGGGATAAATATGAAAATAGCTTTATCTTTGAAAAAAAAGCCAAAAAGAACTTTTTTCCCACACAGGGTTTATAATACAATATATTTCTGGTTTATTGGAAGGAATTACCACATAGCAATAGCCCACAAGTTGTATTGAATACATTGGAAGTGTAATATAATACAGTTATCTCCTAACACGATTGTTAATGGATCATGCAGCAGTAGTTGACTAAAGCAATCTCATTTACTTTTGCAGAAAAAAGTAGGAATATTATAGCAGTATGTTACATGCCAGAACTTCCAGATCAAGTGGAGTCAGTTCCATCATGACAAGCAGCACTTCCATCCAGCATGTTTTCTTTGGCCCAAGATACAAGATTTCAAAACTTTCATCTGTTTGTAATGATAGAACGTAGTTAAATCTTTGACCAGTGATTCTCAGATTAACACCTCCTGGTGAATCCTGAATGGGGCACTGAGAAGTATAGCAAGGTCTTTCTTCAAGATAAAGTTTTTATTCTGGGTAGCAAATTAAACTTAATGATTACTCAAATATCTAAAAATAAATATTTAGATGACTATTAGATTAAATTATCTTCAAGGTGGATTGGATTTGGAAGATGTAATTGTAAAAATAAATAACACAAATCAGTGTGTATGGTTATTATTTGAACCAAAAACCACAATATTGTTAATTTTAAATAAATCACTGATATTTTCAACAACTAGATCAAATACATCACAAATATTGGATTACCAGATTGTACATTTTTGCCGATTGATAGAAATACTTTAAAGCAATAAATCCACCAAATTAACATAATATATGTGTAATGCATGAAAGTGTTAAATAAATAATTAAAATTCGAGATTACCATGCTTTAACTTTTTCATATATTTTTAAAATTATTATTCAAAAAAATATGTTGTAAATCTTCCACTGGGTTAAATAAATAATATAACATTTCTTTCATAAAAAGTCAATAGATCAAAATTTACTATATTTAAAAGTATCACGGATGAAATGCATACATTATCAACCAAAAATGTGTGATTTTAGATTAAGATGGGTCTATTCTTCATTGAGGTGGATGGCCATACGATTATTACGCTAGAAAAATGTGAAGAATATACCCCAAAACTCCTAATGCGCAACTCCCACGAAAAGCACTGATATTTTTTCCGCCCAGTTTAGAGGAGTTCTAGGATATCTATAAATTCAGTTATATTTTGCTTTTAAAATAAAAATGTGAGCATATACAACTGGAATTAATTAGTGAAAACATAAAGGACCTTCATTTATAAATTCATAATATAAATTTACAACAGAGGACCAAATGAGTCAGAGCTTCTACAAAAATAATAAAAACTTTTGTCCTTCATTCGTTTTAACCCATTACATTCCATTAGAAATACAGGGATACCATAAAATTCCTCCATCCAGGACGGTCCACAGTCTGGCACTTAACATCTTTCGAAACCATGGCTAATCCAGCTCCGAGACGATTTATGGCTAGTGTAATTGTTTATTTTATGGGTGTTGGTGAAACCACTAAAAAACCTGGGGGAAACCCTAAGAATGGCTCATTTTGGAGTCTTATTTGCGAATACTGCTTCTTATAGACTACTAAAAAACTAACTGATAAAAATAGAGGTTGTATTCTCCTTACTTCGCAAGAAACTTTTCCTTATGTTACCCTAATTCAAGATGATTATCACCATAATAAAAAAAGAGACTCACGATGACAGGTGACAGCGACAGTCTATAGCCAACATCTTGCTGCCCACCTAATTTCAACAACATTTCAATGAGCAGCAAGTGAAATTCTAGGACAGTGAATGATTACCTTCTACATCATAGTAAGCTGTTTCTGAATTGCAGCCATGATGTTGATTTCGATGAGATGAACTGAAAATAATTAGAGATGAAAATAATTAGGACCCAATCTGATCCAGAGCTACTTTGAGTGATGACTAAGGCTGGAGCATGAGTTGTAATAAGTTGATTTTAATGGATTATGTCCCCTCCATTTTTGTACAACAAAGAACTGGCTACATTTGGGTGCTGTGCCATTCGGCTTCATGTATCAAATTGAATCAAAATTGTTATCTCGTCATCAGGAATAAGGTTTGCAGCCAGTGACATTTTATTATCTTTCCATTATGGTCCAGGTCATCTATCAGCTGACTTGCATTATCTTCTTCTTCATAATCATCTCACACAGCTTGAATCTCATTCTCTGGTCATCTTGGCAGCATTGACTGAAAAATCTTCAGCAACTGGAATAAAAAGAAAAAAACCACCAACGTAACTTTAATTCAAGTTACTATTTATATAGGTAAGCTTTATTTTTAAATACAAACAATATTGCTTCGTTTCACCTTGGTTCTTCCAAGATTCTGTTTTAAATGCAGCTTTATATAAAAATCATTGAACATTCATAATTTAAAACATTTTCGAAAGCATAAATCACTAGAACTTAATTTTAGTCAACAGTAAACAGGTATTTTTGCAGGCAGTAATCTGAGGATCTTACAAATTTTCTACTTTTATCACAAAAAGCACTGGACATCACAAATATTTTGTCCAAATCAAAAAACTTGTCAAATGATAGTTATGCCACATTTCATAAACGACAAATTATTATAATTGAAATAATGAGACAAATTAAAAATAAAGTAATGCCTTTAACAAGATAGATACACTTTAGTGTACTTAAATGTAAACTATTTTATATAAATGAGTATTGTTCGTTGCATAAAAATAGTATTTATTTTTATATATCGGTTAAAATGTTGAATGTAAAACAATTTCATTTGAAATTATATAACATAATTTTAACATATAAAAAATTTATTCAATAAAGTTTAATACATTTAAAAAAATATCTGGATACTTGAAAACTTATTAAACCAATCTTAAAATTTCGCTTAGTAATTATTGGGTGTACAAATTAGTTCGGTCCGTTTTTTTTTGTGTTCAAAAATGCATTTATTTCTAAACAAAATGAATGAACAGATCAATTAAAGTATTGTCCATCGCTGGCTACTACTTTTTCCCATCTCTCAGGCAATTTTCGAATTCCATCTCGACTTTTGCGACATGAGGCCGAGCATTGTCATGACGAAGAATAACTTTATCATGTCTTTGCTCGTATTCCGGCCATTTTTTTCTCGCAATGCACGGCTCAAACGAATTAATTGTAGCCGATACCGATCGCCCGTAATGGAATCGCCAGGTTTCAGCACCTCATAGTAAACAACACCCCTTTGGTCCCACCAGATACAGAGCATGATCTTCGAACCATATATGTTCGGTTTTGGTGTTGATGTTGAGGTCGATGGCAACAATTGACCGGGCTTAGCGTAGTATTTTTTCTTTTTGGGGTTGTCGTAGAATATCCACTTCTCATCTCCAGTTACAATCCGATGCAAAAAACCTTTTCTTTGTTGCCTTTGAATCAGCTGCTCGCAAGTGAAAAATCGCCTTTCAATGTCTCTCAGTTTCAGTTCATATGGCACCCAAATTCCTTGTTTTTCAATCATTCCTGGTTAACACAAAATTCGACATTTTCAACACTGTACAAAACAAGGTTTTTGCATGAAACTCAAAGCGATATAAACTGAATATTATTGGCAGATGTCTAACCTCTCTGAAACCGCCAAAATCGGCTGTCACTATAAACCATTCATAACAGCCAGAGCCATCTTTTGGAAACGGACCGAACTAATTTGTACTCCCAATACATTATCAATATCTAAACTAAATAAATTAAACAAATATAAAACCAACCAGCAAAACTTTATAAAATCTGTAATATATGTATTCGTATATTTGTATTTTGATTAGTCAATCTGGTAATCCTACAACATTAATCTAATAATTGCAATATGCAGCAGACAACAACTATCTAAAAATATATGATTATATTACTTTTTAATATGCCTGCTTGATCCTACAAAATATTAAATCTATAATAGACAGTGACAATATTTTACAAACTTATTGAGTATACATGAAAAATCACAGTAAAGGAAAACTTAAACTTCATCTAAAGAACATCACATTTAATCTATAATTAACAGTCTTACAAAAATGGCACACATATTAATTTTTATATATGTATATATATGTTTTATATTTACATTTAAGCCATTCTAAAAATACAGAAGATGTGGGTGAATCATGTAATAACAATTATTACACTCACAATACATTGCATTTATATACCGATTGTTCAAAATTTCCATTTATTGCGATATTATTTCTACTCATTATAAGATATATTATAGGTAGGAGTAGGGTTAACTGGAAATTAATGAACCACTTTTTTTAAAATCAAAAGTAAGTTTTCTTTCTAAATTAGTACAATATAAGACTTCAAAATATATTCTAAGGACTAAATTAAATATAATAAAAAATACAAACTAAATGTAATATTAAAAAAGTTAATAATTTGTTAGTATTTTTTAATGATTGCAACACATGTTATCTATAAAAATGATAACCAAATTACAAAGATATTGCTTATAAGCAATGTAAAATGTAAGGTTCTGGAGAAATTATGTAATGTATTTCTCATTAAAAATAATTTCATAACAAAAAAGAATGACTGCTGCTGAAGATTTTATAGAGTTGGCATGTTGCACAGTAAATTTTCATTCATGTTATAGTTTCTATGGGATGTTTCATTCGTTAGATAACTTATCTGTGAGGATATAATTCTTAATACAAACATAATAATTGCAGAAATATTTTTAACACAAACAAAATAACATATCTTTCTCACACTATTTGGGCTTAAGTTTGAGTAAAAACATTTCCGAGAACTGGAAGAAATATGGGTCATGTTTACAACATAAGCTCTAGAGGGAGAGGAATTGGAAAGCCAACCTCACTTAATGGGATACAGCCAGGATGATAGTAAAAATATTCATATGGTCAGGTGAATATTTTCTTTTACAGAGTACATGCCTCTTGCTAACATCTACTTAAGTTAAATTCCATCCTGACCCTATTTTTTTTAATACTAAAGATAAGAAATATCTTCAATAAATTTTTGATGCTGTTAATTTTAATTAAGGTCTTTTTCATAATAAAAAACATGTATAAAAAGAAATATTACTAAAAAATTCAATTTGTTCTTGACTAAACAAATTTATATAAATCCACTACAAAATATGTACTAATTAAACAATACTGAAAAACTCAGTCTACTACTGTATCTCATTTCATGAGAATAAATCAAATAGCACAACCCGACATATAATTAGCACATTAATAAAACTGACTGGAAATTATATATTTCTTCCAAAAGATGCTGTTGCACACATATTATGAAATAAAAGTTAACAAGTATAAGCTTTGATGAAATCATTTTCCGTATGTCATACTATGTATATGTCATACTATATATATTTATTTTTTGCTATATTAAAGGCTTTCATCTCTTCATTGTTGAAATATAAAAAAATATTTAAATTTATTGCATTTTTACAACCCTTAATTTTGATTACAATAATAAAAACTTTTTAAGTGAATCGTCAACTTTTTCATTTTGCAAAACAAGACAGTTTTGTATTTGTCAAAACTTAATTAGTAAAATTAGATGACAACATTTTGTAAACCACCAACATATAACAAAGGCAAAAATAAATAATTCAGGAAACATGTATCCTTTTCCTTTTGCTAAAAAATATACTTACTACAGGACTATCAAACATTTATTCATTAGAATCAGTAAATCGTTCATTCTATACTGAGTTGATTCAAGTTGATGATTCAAGTTGGATTATTTGGACAATTTAACATCAAGAAAAAAATACGTTTTTTAAACAAGACTATTTAAAAATTCATAGCTATTTTGCTGATTTTTCTTCTTCCTTTGGAAAAAAGTATTTTGCCTCAAAAAGGATAAATATATTTAAAAAAAATGTATATTAAGCAGGCTATGAAGGGTCACTTCAAATACTACTACTTTGAAGGTGGCAATATTTATGAATGATTAAATAAATGCTTTATGATAAAAATTAAAATTCTCGCTGATTTTTATCACGTATAAAATCAAGGAATGTCATGATTCTCAAATATAAGATGTACCTACTCGGTTTTCACAACTGATGTTTTCCGAGGAATTCTCGGATTTGCCACATGGTGGAGTTGTTTCGCCTAACACTTCGAGGACACAAATCCAAACATCAAACATAATAAAATTTAAAGCAATCAATAAAAAAATATGGGAAAAACTAAGTGATCAGAACTGAAAACAAGAATTAATATTTTTTTTAAAACAAATCTGCAATGTTAACAATCAATTGAACAATAAATATTTCTTATGAGAACAGGAACATCTATTTATTTTCTTTGATTTCAAGACTTGTTTCAATATTAATACTGAATATTAAATCACTTGCACTTATGATTTTGAATTATTCTGAACTGATTAAAACACAAAATTAGAATTTCTCTACAGATGTCAAAATAAATTATTGCAGTATCTTCGCTATGAGTGAGTAGCTTATTAGTCCACTATAAAAGGACAGGGCTCTTAAAAAAATGTCTCAAGGTTTCCTCCTTTATTGGATTTCACATTGAGTCATTTGATTATAATAATCCTTATATCTGTTCAATTGTCTGAGACAGCAACACTTGTTTCAATAGTCGGATGGTAAATAGACTTGTGATCCATTATTTTCATTGTGATATTTATTCCAAATGAATTTATTTAGTGGTCCATTTAAGATAAATTTTAAAATAAATCACTTTTGAAATGATATTATAAAACTGCGCCATGAAAGTCGTCATATATTTATTATTATTCTGACCTCTAACTAACACATGCAATAAAATTTCATTGTAAACATTATTTGACTCCGAAAGTATTGTTGATTAGTTTAAAACATATCACACCCAATCACATTAAAAAATAAATAATGACCAACCAACTTTGTAAGTACGAGTACATACATTGTTTGAATCTTTGTTATATTTCTAGTCATTGTATTATATCGTATTGTATTATATCGTATTGTATTATAGTGACTTTCATACATAAAAGTCTTCAAAGAATACTAAGAATGAAGTAGTGACATTACTTTAAAAAGCAGTCGATAAATAAATATTAATGAAAAACAGCTATCATATTACTTCTGACAATTTTGATAAATGTTAAACACATGTATACTATTATGTGTGTACATAGTATTCAAATCTTCATATAAGTGGGGGGTAAAGAAAAAACTTTGGTTTTATAGTGTAGTTAAGAAACACAACACACTACAAATAGAGCACTTTATTCTAGGAGTAACTGTAAAGTAGAACTTTTACTATTTTTCATTTGAGTGTTTAAATAGCCTACTACTTTGAATTAAATAAAAATAGTTAGAACAATGTTACTTTTCAAAATAGCTTTAAGAACTCGGGACATTTCTAGGAAGTAATAATTAAAATATTATACAACAAAAGTCTGATGATTCAAAATTCAGGGGACTAAACTTCACAAAATTCAGGGGACTAAACTTCACAAAAAAATACAATTACGAATTACACAATCACTAAAAAACAATTTGAATTTGCACAGCACTTCCCAACGGCTGGAACATCGTGGACATATTTTCCGATGTAAAAATATTGTAAGTCAATTAAAGTTTTATCAACGAATTCCCGCAATATTGAGACATAATAACATATTTACTGGTAAGAATAAATAAAAAAATATATACTATTTTTCATGGGCAACCAATGCCTAAAGATTAATAAAAATCAGTATAATTGTCAACTATTTAATTTTAATATGGTCACTTGTTTACACAGACTAACTTGATAAAAATTTTGAATTATTGGAAATCATTATTACTTTTTGGCGAAAATACATTACGAATAATGAAAGCTACGGTTTTTCGAATTAACAGTAGAATTCATTACGAAAAGCATGTAATAACGACTTAGAAAATGGCGAAAAATACTTATTATGAGTATATCTTTCCTCTAATTAACAGACTTGCACTATATTTATTTTATGAATGGATTTACTTGGATTTAGGATATAAAAGATGAACCTATGTTGTTGATTTTTCAAATTAATTATCCTTGAACTTGGAAATTGTATAACATGACACAGAACTAATAAGTTCCTTATACTCTACTTCCAGTGTTGAAAAAATCTCTCTTTATAAAACTAGTGTATCTAAAATCTTTAAACCTCATCAGATTTTAAATAATATGATGTCATCAATGAAATATGTATATGAAAATTGTATTTATAGAAAAAATGTACTTAGTATACCTGTCAAAAAAATTATATGAACATTTATTACAAAAATACACTTATTTTAAATAATAAGTATAATAGTTTGACTGGGGTTTAAATACTTTTGATAGCTATGAATAAAAATCAAGTTGCTTTAAAATTTTACTTTTGGTACATATTTAATACTAAATAACTATTATTTTTATAAATATGAAGTTCAAAGTTTCATCCTTCAAAATATGTAAACTAAAAACAGTATATTAAGTAATAGTTCTATTGAAAACATGGTAATCATAAAATCTATGTTTATTTTAGAAAAATGTTGGTTAGTTGGAAAATATGTAATATGTGTAGAGCTATAAATAGACATTTTTATTTCTTAACAACTGGTTCACTGTATACCAATATATATGTATATATTTTATAGAAATTCCACACTGGGTTTTTTTAATTCAATCCAGATACTTTTTATGAATGAAGTGAGATATTAATATCGTGTTGTTTTAAATAGTAACCTCTGGGCATAAAAGTTTATCACCGAAGTAATTTCTAAACATAGTACCAAAGATAATATAATTCTTTGTAATTTATTTAATGCCTTAACTATAAACAACATAATGTAATTCTATTAGTTATATGGAGAATTGTTATTACTTATAATATAAGACAAGGATAAGGATGTGATTCCAATTATTGTATTTTGCACTAGGGCCAGAAAATGACTTTTTAAAATAATACATTTTCTATTTCTTGTTCTTTTAACACGTTCACTGAGTATAAAATGTCATACAGAGATGCTGAAAATTCGCGAATTTTTGAAAACCCATAACTTTGTTAAAAATCAAATTCTACTTTCTATTGAAACATCATACGAGGGTGGTCCGATAAGTACTTAGCCTACAAAAGAATAACAAAAATTTTGGAAAAGTGGCGATTTATTTCTCAACATAATCTCCTTTGAATTCGATACACTTGACCCAGCGATGCTCCAACTTCTTTAACCCGTCTGAAAAATACGTTTTCTGGAGGTCTGCAAAGTAGGCCTCTGTGGCGGCGATAATCTCCTCATTCGACTCAAATTTCTGCCCGGCGAGTGACTTTTTCAAATTTGGAAACAAAAAGAAGTCGCACGGGGCCAAATCCAGAGAATACGGTGGAAGAGGCAGCAGTTTGTAGCCTAATTCTACCAATTTTGCCGTGGCGACGGCGGATGTGTGAGCCGGTGCGTTGTCATGATGGAAGAGCACTTTTTTCTTCGCCAAATGGGGCCGTTTTTTCTGCAATTCGGCGTCGAATCGGCCCAATAATTCAGCATAGTAGAGCCCTGTGACCGTTTTGCCCTTCTCCAGGAAGTGGATGTAGATCACACCTTTTGAATCCCAGAAAACGGTGGCCATCACCTTTCCGGCCGATAGGACAGTCTTCGTCTTCTTCGGAGCACGTTCGCCGGGTGAAGTCCACTGTTTCGATTGTTCCTTGGTCTCGGGTATGTACCAGTGTATCCATGTTTCGTCGACGGTCACGAAACGACGCAGAAACTCCTTCAGATTGCGCTTAAACATCGTCAAACACTGCTCTGAAGTGGTCTCACGGTTGCGCTTGTTGTCCAGAGTGAGCAAACGCGGCACCCATCGCGCCGACAGCTTTCTCATGCCCAATACTTCATGCAGGATATGACCCATGCGGTCTTATGAGATACCTACTGTCTCAGCTATCTCGCGCACCTTCAATCGGCGGTCTGCCAATACGAGATCGTGGATTTTTGTCACATTATCCTCCGTGGTAGCCGTTTTCGGGGCACCTGGGCGTAGCTCATCAAAAACCGACGTGCGACCACGTTGAAACTCGTTAAACCAATTTTTGACGGTCGCCATTGAAGGAGAAGAGTCACCGTACACAGCATCTAAGCGCTCTTTGATTTCGCTGCGCGATTTCCCTTTCAAAAACAAGAATCGAATCACCGACCAATATTGCTCTTTTTCCATTTTTCTCAAATCCGCGGACACGCTCGCTTCCACACGCGGTCAAAACAAAACTACGCATCCGGTTCGGCTGAAATTTTGACAGTAGCTGTCAACGAGAATGTACTACGCGATAAAAAATTGCTCTTGCGAAAGTGGTGCCATCGGGCGGTGAGGCTAAGTACTTATCGGACCGCCCTCGTATACAAGTGTATTCCTTCGTGTCTTCAAAACACATGAAACCGGCAACGAATCCTTATTGGGAGACGTTTATGAGTGCCCTCAACATTCAAGACTATTTTGTATGGACACGGGAGCCGTGTTCGACGCAGTGAACGTGTTAACTAACCTTGGATGAAATTAAAAATTGGTTTACATAAACCAGTGAAAACTAGCTGGGTGCCACCACTGACTATAATAAACTCGGCAGATTTATAAATATTATAGATAAAAGTGTATGATTAAGTACATAATTGTATTACTTCAAATATCCAAGATTATCAAACTTAAAAATATCTCCCTGAAAAATATATTGCAGATTTATTTTGCTTCAAGACACACATTAACCAGATTAGTTACTTAAAACTGTAATAGGGTTTAGATTTTCAAATAAATATCTTTACGAGCCTAATCGAGGACTACTGGACCAATCATTCTGACTCAATAAACTTGACCTCTAAGTAATTCCTTTTAAAATCCCAGCGATGCAATTTTTTTTCCCATATTTAAAATTGTCTAAAAATAGTAAAAAGATGAGAGCAAGTATAATTCAATGTCATGTACCAATACAAACCCTTTCAGTTCCATTAGGCCATTACGAGTTAACTTGTTTTATAGTCTATTCAAAGAAATTCAGAATAGTACGGCAATATGCATTTTGAGCATCCAGTAATTTTTTTTATGAACTTATTAACTAGATATGCATCACATTATGATCAAATACTATATATTGGGAATGGAAAGATACATATATAAGTTACGAATCAAGTCAGATGGTCAAGTGAAGATTTTATGAGGTTGAACTAATTTAAAGAAAAAAACTTATTTATATGAATATTTACCAACTGCATTTGTTATATTTTTTGACTGGGAGGTAATAAGCATTTAGAATACATCATGCAACTGTAAGGAATGTGGTAGAGTAATCATAACACATTCAATTATATAGAGAAATTAATTAAAATATAGTACACTGTCGATTATCTGGGGTTGTATTAACTGGGGCAGTAAAAAATCTGAATTTTTTAATAACATCTCGAAACATAATGAAGCATTTTGAAATTAAAAATATTTATAGATTTAAACGAGTAACTGATGATACATGATAAAAATAACCAATTGAACATAAATAAGAAGTTTGAAGATTTTGATATCTAAATTATTGCTTTCCAGAACCACATCTACGTATGGGCTGAAAATGTAATTAAAAGTTAGATAGACAATGGACTTTGACAGAAAAAAAATAATGCATAGTTATGATTCAGGTATCTTTTTGTCCATTTACAAGAGTAAAATATGGTGGGTGTATGTTAATAATTTGAATGTTTAATTACTTCACTTAATGAATTGAGAGGCAGAATAAATAACAATTTATAAAATTAAAAAATATCAATCACTTATTTAATAAACAAATCTCTTTAAAATTTCATAAGAATTGTAGAAAATATAGATAAACGCAATTTATTCATATGTTCTTTTTATTATTTTCATATATCTGATTTTTTCGACGTTGTTCAAGAGTTTAACCGAATCTCGGCAACATTTACTTTTCAGAATACTTAAGTAGACGATGAATGATTAGAATAATTAATAGCTTTGTCTTTATCCCTCTCTATCTCCAGAGGGTGCATCCTTTTCCGGTGTGAGAAACAGTTGCCAGAGCTGGCAAAGGCTTTGGGGCAGTATGGACAACGGTACGGCCTGGCTCCTGTATGTTGGTTTATATGAAACTGAAAAATAAGCAAATTTAACATTATTACATCATTATTTTTTGCTGTTTTTGTGAACCTTACTATGATAGCCATTTCTCTGCTTACTCTTTTTTCAGAGATCTAAAATAATACTGTATTGTGGCTTATATTAAAAATTAATATAAGACAAACCGAGGAAAGAGAAATGGAGAAATTGCAAGTAAAAAAACATGGAAAAAATACTAAACTGTGTAAGGAAAACATATCCTTTCCTAACAAAATTCAATATTTATATCAATGTAGAGGTTGAATAATATTTCGATTGACAGCAATTTATTTTAATAACAATTTATGACATGGAAATATAATCCTTATTACCAGGTTCGTATTTTTCTCCCATTATGAAGAGTTTACTTCTTTCTTTGCAATGGCGGTGAGCCCACTCGAAGGGAAAAACAACTTCCCCACGTCAACTTCAAAATTTCTTGCTTATCACACCAAATAACTTCTTCCTTTAACAATAATGCTACCCAGTAAGGAGACACAGATGGCGCTTTTTTTTGGTTTTTTTGTACCATTTGAGTAAATTTTTCAACATGATACTCCAGTACTAGCCAAACGAAATTAGAAGGGTTAATTCTCCATGAACGTGAATAGTTTTTAAGATAATTTGTAGAAGAAAAAGAGGTGTGATTTTTTTTATCTAGAGCTCATGAAAGTTAGTGGAAAAATGAGACTTGCAAACATTTTTAAGATGATCTTTTTTTAAATTTTTTTTCATAAAATAAACAAATAATTTACAATAGAAATATTTTATTACTTTGTAGCTAGCGATGGGCAATACTTTGAATAAAATATTTTTTACCATTTTCATACAATAAATGTGTATTTTCTATATAAAAAATCCGGTTTCATATTTACAGACCTATGAACCTTCAATATTTGTGTACAAATATTTGAAAAATAAAACGCTAATTATATATTTTTACGACATTTATTGTAGTTAGTAAAACCATGGTAATTTTCTGGGTTATTCTTTTTTTTCCTTTCTTAAATATCGGTTCTGTGATGCTAGTGCACCATTCTACTGGAGTCTCACCATGTGCCAATATTTTATTGAATACTTTCCTAATTTCCATAATTAGCTCCTCATCTGCATATTTCATTATTTCGTTGGATATCGATATTAAACTTTTCTATCAGTTTTGGAGGTTTTTTGTGTGTTTTGGTTTCTCCATGATTATTTTCCCTATAACTAAGTGAGGAAGCAGAAGGCGCTTCTGGATGGATCATGTGGACCGCATGGAGGATATAAGACTGGCAAGAATCGCTAAAACTGAAAACCCTAACAGCAGGAGATTACCAGGATGGCCGCCGAAAAGGTGGAAGGACAGCTGGACGTCATCATCCCAGGACAGCCCACCGTCACAAACAGGTCATACGACCTAAACCAAGAGGAAGAAGAATAAAACCAATGAGATTTTTGTGACTGCATTTGAATTGCAATTTTTTTTATATTAGCTTACATTTTTGAAGTAGACGCGTAGTAACGCGTTGCGTCTAAATGTGAATCTGATAACCGAGAACAGTGTTTGTTTTCTCGGTAATTGAGAATTGAAAAAGTTTGCTCACAAATATATGTACTACCAAACATAGTAATTGTTTGCTGAGCAAACCTTTTTAACTCCTTGTAGTTTTCAGAAGGCAAACTCCCATAGAAATCCACCAAGTTAGTTTTTTCCTTAAAAGCCATTTTAAGTGTGCATGATATCGTCCGTCACGTGCGTTGCGGTGAGAATCTTGCGGGCCGCAAGAAAACGCCTCACGGGCCGCGGGTTGCCGACCGCTGCTCTAGAGTGTAGGTTCAAAAAATCCATTAAATGTACCTAGTTGATATTTATTCTTAACATTGCAATTCATTATATATAATATATGTAATTCGAACATTTATGTTGGAACCATTTCAATATTTTTAATATGTATTTTATAGTCGAATTATAGTCAAGTTGACTGAGCACCAAGGCCCTGTATAAAAGTTTAAGTACTTCGAGTGAATCAAAATTGAAGAAAAACCCAAAGTTTACATATTTTATTCAAAGTATTGTATGACGATGAATTGAAAAGTACACAACTGCAAGGTGAATTGAAAAGTACGCAAAGGAAGATGAAGAAAACTTTCTCATGACAAGTTCAATAATATAATTTAGTAAAATAATTTGCTAAATTGGAACATTAATTTACATGAAAAATTAAATGAATGCAATCATAAAAATATTACGAGTTCAAACTGAAATCATACTTCAAAATTATGAAAATTGCAAAAAAAAATTAAGTAAATAAACCTAATAAAAAAGGAAAAACTAAATATGTGAATGCTCACAGTATACAACCAGAATGAGGTGAAAAAAATATTCATAAAAAACAATGAAATAGCTTTGTATAAAAAAGTTTACGCAAATAGACATCTATATAAAAATAATACATAAATATACAAGTGCATATGTCAATATTCTCTCAAAAATATAATTTAATAATATACATAACCATCAATAGTGTCCGCAACATTGACGCAAGCCCACATTATACTAGACCAGGCATTAGTTTTACATTCATATGGAAAGTAAAATATAGATGCAAACTAATATAATAAAATATATTAAAATATGCATAGTTTAAACACAATCTAAAATAAATATCGCCCACGCAATGCTTCACATCTCAAGATTCTAAGATATAAAAAAAAAATAGAAGGGAGAAAGAAATAACAAAGAAAAAAGTTAAAGATGAACAAGTTATGGACTAAACATTGATTTAAACAAACATCAATGACATGAAATCAGTTTTGTTAAAGCTGCTTTGATAAAGTGTCATAGCTATTTTTCAATCAAAAGTAGTATACTACTCAAGTAAAAAGTAATAACAGCACTACTTTTCAGCTACTCTTACATTATTTAACAACATTGTATTAAACATATTTAAAAGGCTTGCCTTCAAGTCTTGATTCCTCTTGAATGTCTTCTTGCACAGGGGACAGTTGTGCGGGCGAGCATCGCTGTGTGTGACACTGTGTGCTCTCAGAGTGCTGTTGCTGGGGTACACGCGACCACAATCCTTGCAAGAGTAGTTCTCATCACCGTGGCATTCCTTGTGTCGAATTAGATTGCATTCTGTCTTAAATCTACAAAAAAATTAAGTAATAAAAATCTTATCAGTATGTCTTAATGGGACTGTAAATTAAAGTACACAATTCCAAGTAAAATTTTAGGTTATTCAATTCATAATCCAGTTGTCCCTCGTTATCTGTGGGATGTGTGTTTGCAGTTGATCTCTTTTATTAAAATCTTGTACCGGATCAGCGCCATCAACAAAAAAGGCAGGCCTACTAAAAGCCCAAAGATTCATCTCAAGTCACCCATGTGATTAGTTACACTGTATCTCTTGCTGTGATGGCATAATTCCCAATATTTGTGTTGAGATAACACTTATTTACCATAATAATGCCTCCAAAACGCAAGCCTAGTGATGCTGGTGACTCAGAAACTGCAAAGCGACTTAATCAAGTGCTTGTAATAGTGAAAAGACTATGTATTTCCTTATTATAACACTGGTGAATGGTGTAAAATAGGCCCACGAATCATTGAGTCTACAGTGAGCTATACAACAGCGCAGCTCATGGCGAGTCATTAGGCGGGATTCTTAATATGTCCCCCAATCATGTCCAATATTTCACATGTATTGTGGTGATTATAGGCTGCTACGTAAGAAGATGAATCATCTTAATATCATATGATCGTATGACTTTAAACCCATCATCCTTCAAAGGCATTTGTTCTCAAAACTAGAATTATTTTGTTCTTGGGTTCTCTAAGATTCAGAGCCTTATAGTAATGTAGACAGGATGCAGATGCCCAATTGCCAATATTTTGGCTTTAGACTATGGGCTGAAAAGTCCCATATGGCCTTCATATTGATAAAGGCATCACTTGTAGTACCTATCTTTATAGGCAGGTCATCTGAAACTGCCATTCCAGGTAACTGTGCCACCCTGATACTTAAATTTACCACGCCTGTTAATAAGGGCTCCATTGATGCACAGAGGATATCCTTATTAGAGCATGAGCCCCTGCATATCAACTACGTATCTTCAGTATTTACATACAGGCCAAATCGAAAAGATTTCTCCGATAGATGTGTGCAGCATGCTGCAAATTACCCACACAAGCTAACAACAACAAAAACACTCCATTTATTAAATTTTGATCTAAGAGTTTACTAATATATTTGATTTCATTGTAATTATGCAATAAAATACTTACACTCTACCGCAAATATCACAAAAATGTTTATCTTTGGGTAAATGAGATTCCATGTGAAATTTCAAGTTTGTTCTCGGAGACAGTTCTTTGAAGCATACTGGGCAGAAAGTTTTATCATCACCATTAGTTTCTTGGCTATTTTTATTTTTAAAATGCAACCAAGTATGATTTTGTAGAGCTATGCTGGACAAGAAACTTCGAGGACAAAGTGGACAAATATAGGGCTTTGCTACTTCTGAACCATTTTGTTTTTTGGTGAGTATTATAGGCTTCAAATCTGGTAAAGATTTTAGGTTTTTTTCTGGTTCCGATTTTATACAAGTAGTACTCTCTTTTTTCACTAATTCAATTGTCAAAGAACTGTAACTTTCAGCATTTGATAATTCAGAATTTTCCACTTTACAAGAATAGTCGTTATATGGCACATCATTGCAGCTTTTATCAATACTGTCACTGCTCTGACTGTCTTCGATTTCACATTTCAAGAACATCATCGGATCTAATCGCACCTCCATTTCAGTCACATCGCTGCTCATCTGAATTGGACTTTTATATCCATTCAATTGTTTATTTACACATTCTATGCTGCAGTCTTTTCCCGACAGTCTCAAAAAGTTTTTATATTCACGCATTTTATCAATTACTTCCAAACGTTTGCTGAGTTTTATTTGCGATTGTCTAGCCAGTCCAGCAAATATCCTGAACGAGTCCAAGCGTGTGCAACAACTAATGCAAATCATCTTTGGTAATCTATCTTCCGCGGCTATCTGTAACGGAAATAAGCAAAACTTAAGATGGTATTACATTATATTATATAGTGCTATTTAAATTTTGTTTTTATGGTGGACTAGGCAGGATTGAGGAAAAAAACTTTGTAATTAAAAAAATATTTTTATAGCTCAAAAGTGAAGCTTAATTTTAGACTTGATTTATATCAGTGATCGAAATTATATTCAAATTATAGTATTTTTTATTTATCTGACTCCAAATACCAACCCTGTTCAATCAAAATAAATTTAAACAATATAAACAAATATATCAAGGCTCAAGTTTTGTGAGAAAGAAAAATTATTTATTAGAAGGCTCCAGTGAGTATAATTGCCTTAATGATAATTGCCTACTTCAGACATTTTCTCAATATAAGACTTGAATATTGACTGAGAGGCAGCATTTTTCAAAATTATGCTATGAAGTACTGCTGGTACATTACCCTTGATAACTTTGTAAAAATAAAATTAATTTATTTCAAAGATTCCAGGTTAAATAAATTACAGTTATTAAAACTAAGACTTAAGAATTAGTCTATATCACAATTTCATTTATAACTTATTGTAAGAACACATCAAGCCATATTAACTTTAGACAGCATGACATTATATTGGGAGCATGAGATGTGAAATATAAAAAAAACATTCTTAAAATCTGAAAAAATGTTATTACAGAATGATTTGACACTTAAATGTGATAATAACTTAAATTAAAGTGACAAGTCTGTTTCACTTTACAAAAGAATTTGCTTTACAAAAGCATTGACAATACTTTTGTAAAGCAAAACAGATTTGTCACTTTAAGTATTGTGTAGATTTTTTACATGTAAGTGTCAATCATTCTGTAATAAAATGGAGTGTACAATATAAATAAGAAATCAATTAATAAAAATTGTTTTCCACAAATACGAAAAGTACCGACTATTTCGTATTTATGAAAAAAAACATATTTTATTTTGATTAAAAAATTATAAAAATCGTTATATTTTATGGAATTAAAAAAAACTACATAAACATTGTGCATTACAAGTCTTGTAAAATATGCACTAGATATCAGTGTATAAAACGCTAAAAAGGAATTCGATTGAGCAAATAATACATATGGATGAAAATAATTAAAAAATACAGAAGAAAAACCTTTTCACTGCTATAACCTATGATAATTTTCATGTTTCCAGAATATTGCCAACTTGGATTTTAAACGTTACGAAATTTTCAAACGTTGTCAATACTTTCATGGAAATTGTGATCATTTGGATTTCATAAAAAATATTTAAAAAAAAACAATCTAAAAATGAAAATAATCACCTCTACATGAAGAAATTTCACAATATTATCGCGTAACATCATTTTCTCCCCTTCCTCGCTAAATATCATAATACCTACTTCGTGCTCAATAGTACAAATACGACAGGAGTTTTCAAATTTAGGCTCTATTTCCATATTGTTGGACAAATTCAGATGCACTCAAACATAATTCACTTCGACCCATCGCATCACGTCACTAAATACGCTTCCTAGCTATTTCCTTGATTATTTTAACGATCTTTTTACTTTACTACCCCGAAAACGACGCCGACGCGAGGTAAAAACAGCGCCGTTGAATGACATTTAGGGTGATTTTAGGGAAAGTCAACATTTTCTTAGAGATATTTAAAAATAAACATTTTTTAAATTATAGATTGAAAAAAATTATTATAAACTTTTTTTGTTCGTTTATTAGTGATATTTGCAGCATGTATCTAATACGTGTTCCTCTAAGAACTAGGCAAACAACCAATAAGATAAAAGTATTTTAAATGCTACAAAGATGCTTGCACTCTGGCAAATGTGTAGTATGTCAATGTGTGAAAAGAGAAAAAAACATCAGATAATGCATAGTGAATGAGGATATCTTTAGCGATATAAAGATAGGATCGTTGAGATGGTTTGGGCGTCTAGAGAAAGTGATTGCAATTTTATATTTATTTTTTAATATCTTCTTCAAGTATATGTAGTGCAGGTAGATCAAAGAAAACCTGGTTAGAACAAGTTGTTCGGAAGTTGATTTGTTCGGAATATTAATGGAGGCCACACAAATATTTTAAAAGAAAACATTAATTTAAACAACATTTCAATATATTTTACATTAAACTTAATATGTATCGTGTAACTTAATAAATTAGTAATGACAAAATAATACACGTGTCACTGGTTTACAACCACGGCGTAGTGCAAGTAATTATTGTTTAATAGATTGTGTATTGAACGATTGAAATAACCAAAAATAAATAGTTTTTTTATTCCTTTGTTAAATGAAATATTGAAATGGCTAAAAAAAATATGATACATAAAAAACATCCGAGAATGAATTATTCAACCACTTCAAGCTTATTTTGTTCCCGAGTATTGAGTGACACTCTTCGTTAAAAATTATCAAAGAATTCAACAGAACTAATTTACTGCTTTTCAATTGACAATGAGATTGTGAATATTGTACGCTTACGAAAGCTTTATATTCATACTCCTAGAGCAATACCTTGTAACTAGTTTTTTTCTGCGTAGTTCATATAAATGGTTTGAGTACATGATTGTAGAAATACTGGACTAAACATCCATTTTGTTTCTTGTTTGATAAAAGTTACAGTTTTATTTCATAGATGTCACATTGATATACGAAAATCTTGACGAACGAAAATGTGAAGAACAAAAACGCATCTTTAATAAAAACTTGTTACGGTTCCAATTTTTCGTAAAATACCGTATTTAAAAAAATTACATTTTGTATATATTGATATAGCTTCTTATCACATATCTCTTAAACAAACAAATTTGGCGAAATGAGGCTGGCATAATAAGTCACCATACATTTAAGTAGGATCACCTGGACGTAAATATGCAACAAGACACAGTTCACACTTGTTCTAAAATAATTGACGAAACATTATGCCACTTTTAATAAAAGAAAAAAAAATAAGACAGAATTGGACAAATGTCCATTGATTGAACTGGCTTAATATTTTTACATATACAGAATCGATATATTTATGCTTCTTTGATATTTCAAGTGGTTTTTGTATTTTTATGCATCCATATTCATTACGTGCCATGGGGTGCCGCTAAAGTTGGTAAGCCCACATTTTAGAATTTGTAGTTCGCTATGTAACAATACATTTATTTACTTTTTGGCGTAATTTAGTGACCGTGTGTTATTATGTGACTACTAGACGAGTGCGAGTGTTGTTGCATGTCCACGTGTAGTAGTATTTCCAACACGTACGATGGCGAACTATGAGTTTGTTGCCTACTCTAGTGGTTTTTAACCGAAAGCTCGATTACTGGGGCCGAAGACAATATTGTCTCCCGGTCAGACTCTTCAATACGTCCGCATCATTAATGTTGACGTGTCAAGGGGCACTTTATGAATTCAAGACACTACAAGAGAGGCTAGGTTGGATTCCTGTAGCTTTTTTTAACCACTGTTTGATCATTGTGAAATTGGCGTAAGCTGGTTTGCGGTATAATCTGGAAATCCGGCCTCAGCCTCCCAGACGAACTTCTTCCAAGCTGATTGATCTTATACTGTCTTCTCACATTTCCTCTATAATCTTGCTGCGTTTCGACTACGAACCTCCATCTCGGTCTGCCAAGTGATTTTCTTCCGTGTTGTGTGGCTTGCATAATGATATTTGTTAACAGTGTTAGCTTAGGTTAGAAGAAAGATTACGAGGATGCTGCTTCGTGATAATTTATCTATTCTAATTAACAAGAAAGGACAATTTACATAAAATGTAAAATCATTTAATCTATGAGAAAAAATCGTAAACACATATTTAATAGAATATATTAAATCATTTGAGACAACGCACGTAGGCATTTGAGACAACGCACATACATTGTTCTATCAATCTATAAGTCGAACTAACCTGCTTTTGAAAATGCCGGTAGGTAGAGCAATCACACGTTTAAACCGTATGTGTCCTCATATACACGTGTTTCGTGTGTCGCTCAGCTCGTTCAATAAAAATCTCTTAAATTTAGTGTACTCGTAATACTTGAAATAATTAAAAAAATTATACTATTTAACATGCTACATTTTGTCATAATGTTTTTGTGTAACATTGTTTTTACTATTGTCCTTGTCAAATAAGTCTTAAAGATTCCATTCTTAATTCTACTTATACGAGTAGTAACCATCTCTGACAAACAGTTATCCTTTATGCGTTCATTTCTTACTCTGTAAATTATTGTATTATCAGGTAAGGCATATATGTTATCTAGCATACCACATTTATTCTGCGTTTATCACTTTTCAATGTCCAGAGTTTGTTTCAATACATCAACGTTGGCACTAACACACCACTGTGCACAATGATTTTTAGAGATCCCTTGTCAATGCACTCAAATTAGTAATAATAATATTACGAGAAATTTTCGAAGGCCTCCGTTAAGTTGTCAGTGCGCTAAAAAGCTTATTGCTCTCTTGCACAAGGCGAAGTACTATAGACTGAGTAAGTAGCACGACCATTCGGCCAGAAAACCTGTTTGATTTCTTTAAGGACAAGCACAGCTCCTGTACCTTGTCAATTTTATTTTATTGTGTGTCAAAGCATTGAGGAATACATAATGGTCCTGGATTTTGCAGCTTAGTGCACATACACAACCTTAGTATGTTAATTTAGAAAGGTTTTTTAAAAAGGTTTTTGCTTATTTCTGAGATTTAGTATGAAAATATTTCAGAAAGTTTTTTGGTTAAATATTTGATCCATCGTTCGATCGTTGCTGAGCCTCGAAATCGAGGATCCCCTCACCATTCCAACGTCAATTCAGTTGGGAAGCGAATCTGTGCCGTGGAGTTTTTTTTAAGCGAGTGAGTCGTTGCACACCAGCAAACTCATCGGCCACACCGCTGTACTGGATCTGATTGCAAATTGAAGTAAGACAATCGGAGCACAACAGGCATGTATTTTTTCCTATTCTTATGGTATATCTCTAAATACTAGGCAGAAAAAATGCCTGTGTCATTCGAGAGGAGTAACACAGCGCGAGGTTCGAACCGGCGACCTTCCGCACGGAAGTCAATGCGTTATCGCGAGGACATGCACCTCTAAATATTCATAACTGAGTTTAAAGCGCAGGAAAAGAGGCGTCCCACAGAGCATCTCAAATCAACATTTTTATAACTAGTGACCCGGATTATCAGAAAATAATTCAATAATTTATTCAAACATTAAATATACTCACTCGTATTTGATATAACATGTTTTTACAGCAACAACAAATATCATATTGCTCATATATACTTACATAAAATCGCGCCATGTCCCTTTTAAAGTAAGAGGACAGCTCTTCACGCCGTTCAATCCATGTACACAGCTGTCGCTTCGTCCATATCCATACATCTCGTTATACATGCTCTTCTGCTTTTCATATTGCTTACCTTTTCCTCAGTTAAGATTTCTCCTGCCATTTCTTTTCACTACTTTCTCGCTCGTCATTTATTCCAGATAAATATAATTGTTTCATAAATCTTTCGCATTTCTCAATAATTATATTGTATTAATTAGAACTCCAAAAACTAATTGCTTTTTTGAACGATTGTAAGTTTCAACATTTTAACCTTGCATTTAAAATTTTAATGTCTAGGGCTATAATCACACTTCAATTGAAGGTATGTTAGCAGAAATGACCCAATCTACAATTGAAGGTATGTTAGCAGAAAGGACCCAACCTACAATTGAAGTTATGTTAGCAGAAAGGACCCAACCTACAATTGAAGTTATGTTAGCAGAAAGGACCCAACCTACAATTGAAGTTATGTTAGCAGAAAGGACCCAACCTACAATTGAAGGTATGTTAGCAGAAAGGACCCAACCTACAATTGAAGTTATGTTAGCAGAAAGGACCCAACCTACAATTGAAGTTATGTTAGCAGAAAGGACCCAACCTACAATTGAAGGTATGTTAGCAGAAAGGACCCAACCTACAATTGAAGTTATGTTAGCAGAAAGGACCCAACCTACAATTGAAGGTATGTTAGAAGAAAGGACCCAACCTACAATTGAAGGTATATTAGCAGAAAGGACCCAACCTACAATTGAAGGTATGTTAGCAGAAAGGACCCAACCTAAAATTGAAGATATGTTAGCAGAAAGGACCCAACCTCCAATTGAAGGTATGTTAGCAGAAAGGACCCAACCTACAATTGAAGGTATGTTAGCAGAAAGGACCCAACCCACAAAAAACATTGTTTTGGTACATGATTAAAATCGATTCCATTTTTTTGTTCCGTGCAACCCTTTATTAAACAACGAAATGTTTCCTCAATTATCTCAGAACAGGTAAAATGTAAGTGGAGTCCTTTTGCATGTTCGTATAACATACGTCCAATTTATACTAAAATAGTTTTCTGCCAACAATCATTGGCACCAATAAGACGTGCGTTTCATACTGCGGACTTATTACACAATGCCGTGTAGCTTAGAAGTTACAAGATAATGTGAGAGAGAATGTGAAATTATTGCAAAAAAATCTGCAATTGTGGCATAAAGTTTTTTTAATCCTAAAACCATATAATACAAAGTCGCTTGAACTAGAAACAATTATATTTTAATTCATAAGAATACGCATTTATTTAATACTTCATTGCAAAAACAAACGGGTGGACTTATTGCCAGGCGGCAATCTCTTCTTACCAACCAGAATAAAGTAAATAAAGCAAGTTACATGGTCGCAAAAAATATTAAAATGATTATTCATCTTTATAAAATTTGTGGACACATACCTACATAATATATTAAAGTAAAAGTGAGATATCATCAATCAAAGGAAAAGGAAGGGATGGTGGAGAAGAAAAAATACACACATATCACGCCAATTTCCTGTAGGAGTAAGAATATTGGACAGAGCGCCAGGCTTTCTTATCATGACATATTTTCTTAGCATCCTCCTTACATCTCTCTTACTGTTCCTTCTGTGTCTTTTACTCCTTACCTTTCCTTTTTTCAAAATGTCCAATCATATTTCCTAAGTCTTTTACATCAATTACGAGGCATATCCAGAAAGTAAGTGTACTACATTTTTGTAGGTTACAATTTTTTTATTTAAACAAAAAAATTACGTGGTTACCGTAGTACATATTGTAAGCTATTTTTCGACATAGTCGCCATTCCTCTCAATGCAGGTGGTGAAGCGGGGTATCAACTTTTTGATGCCTTCCTCGAAGCCGTTTCTCGCCAACCCCTCCGTCCACTTCTCCACCTCCTTCTTTACCTCCTCGTCGATTGAAAACCTTTTTCCACCCATGTGCAGCTTCAGGGAGGTAAAGAGATAGTAATCTGAAGGTGCTAGGTCAGGGGAATGCGCGGGATGGTTCAGGACATCCCATTTAAACGAGGCGAGCAGTTCCTTCGTCGCGTTGGCCGTGTGTGGTCCGGCATTGTCGTGCAGCAGGCAGACTCCCTTTGTCAGCATGCCTCTCCTCTTGTTCAGAATCACCCTCCGCAATTTTTTTAGGGTCTCACAGTATCTTGCAGAGTTGATGGTGTCCCCTTGAGGCATATATTCAATTAAAATTATGCCTTGACAGTCCCAAAACACGGATGCCATGATTTTCTTGGCTGAAATTGTGGTTTTGAACTTTTTGGCGGAGGGTGAAGAGGTGTGACGCCACTGTTGAGACTGCCTTTTGGTTTCAGGCGTGTAGTGTGCAACCCAAGTTTCATCTCCAGTAACGATGGAGCGGAGAAATTCATCTCCACGGAGTTTGCAGCGCCTCAAAAACTCTTGCCCTGCATTATTTATTTCGCACTTGGCGGGAGATTGGATTGACATTTTTCACGAAACGTGTTGTCGCGTCGACACTTCTCAACGTACTGACCTCGAACCGGTCTCGTTGCGGAGGGGAAGGGTCAGGTCATCCGGTCGTGAGAGCCTCAGTACACTTACTTTCTGGATACGCATAGTATGTTAACATTATAGATTTGTTTAGTTAGTCTTTCGTCGCCCATTTGTTCAACACGTCCAAATGCCCCCCCCCATCCAAGTACTCTATTTTAACCTACTTGACACTTCAAATAGCTTGTTATGTTTGTACGTATATGTGCAAAGAGGATTTTATGCACAGCAAATTACGTAATACAAGACTTGAATATCATATATACATGTAACATTTCAGTACCTACATTATGTCTATTTAGAGATATTTTAGGAGCAAAACTTCGCATCCTATGGGCTTATACAGAATAAATGTATTCATATGGTACCCCTCAACATATCCGAATAGATGATGCGGACATGTTGTAAAGCATGGCCTGGAAACTATATTATCTTCGACCCCAGTATACAACCCAGAAATACAACCGCAAGTGGAGTAGTAATGTTACCAGACGAACTCTTTAACCAGACTGGGACCTCCTTCTTATTATTTTTCGTCGGTGGAAGATTCCGGTGACCTCCATGGCCGGATGATGACGATTCATGATGGTTTTCGGACGACATCCGTGGTCTAATTTATAAGACGCATGTTTTCCAGCCCAGGGGTTACGGGCTTGATTCCCATTGTTACCCAGGTTTTTTTTCAAAAAAGGGTTTCTGTCTGTTTAACACCTATCGGGTTGTTTGATAGAGATTGGCGCATTGCAATAAACCCGTCAGTTACTGAGTCAAATCTTGATGGAACATGTACAACTTTATCACCATATCAACGATACACAACGCATGACGACTTCCGTTGTCTAGTTGGCAAGACGGCTGTCTCCGAACCCAAAGGTTGCTGGGTCGATTCCCGTTGATATTAATTTTTTTAAAGAATTTCAATCTGATTCCCACTATAAAAAGTTGTTATTTTTGAGACATTCAATAAAATCGAGAAGTAGGCCTAGAGTTACGAGTCTTGTACAGGTATGTGAAATATATGGTCCCCTCCCCTCCCCGGTCATGTCAATTTTTTTCACCACTTGTTCCAAAAGAGGAATCCGGTTGGATATTAATTTAAAATAATTGGTACAAAGTATTATAATAATATCACTATTATAAGTAAACATATTTAATACGAATTACTAAAGCTCAGCACAAGTACCATATATCTCTATAATGACGAAAATTAAGTACCAAAAATGCTATTAGTTTTCGGAATACAAAGAAACTTAAACGGGCTTAAAATGCATTACAAATAAACTAAAACTACAATAATATCACTGATTATGTAGATTGAAGCATCACTAAACCGTGGTGTTATTGATCTACAATCCATAGAATATAACTTGTATCATCATGGGTGCATCTAGACCACACAATATGCCTAAATAAATTAAATCACAATTCCAAACTGAAACGCTGGATTTACTTCGGCCGGATAGGCCGTGTGGATAACACAAGAGTTCCCCTACATTGCAATACATGAAATTTTAATGCAGTTTCCCCACTAGAAGAGGATTGTATAGCTGGGAGTTAACATCTCAAGAAAGACAGTCCTGATGATGACCGACCACAGGTCTAACACAAAAGAAATAATTAATATTTGAATGGTTGAAGTAAAATAGGCACTAAGTACCAAAAAAAAACTAAGTATGCAGTTTCGTTCCATATGTCATATAGAATGAATTGCATACTTAGTTTTTTTTGTACTTAGTGCCTATTTTACTTCAACCATTCATTTATTATCTGTTATGAACTTAAATAATCTTCATTATTATTTTCTTTTAAGAATTTGACCGATTTCCTTCTAAGGCTAACAATTATACAAGTATTCATTTGATATTTTTCTCAACTTAAGTATTATTTCTGGTTATGTTGCTATTTTTTTTAAATCTAAATAGTTTATAAACTTGGGGTGTCTTTTTGAACGAAGTTGTTTCAAGTTGTTATTATAAACAATATAGAACTTATTCAGTTGAAACTTGAATGAATTGAAAAGCATCCCAGTTATTTTCTTATATACGAGTAGAATGGCTCAAATCAATCTACTGTGGGTGTATTGCCTAATTAAAAACACGATAGTTTTAAAAGTTGCAAGACTTTTTGAAATGCGTTATTTTATTTTTCAAACATTTCGGCTGAATTTCAGCAACTGAAACTAATAGTAAAATTTTAATAAAATGTAAAGTGAAATAACTTTTATTAATTTTTTTTAATTATATTTTTTGTTGATACGTGTTTAACCTAATCAAACAAAATGCATAAATAAGAAAGATTTAAGTAGAAAAAAATACAAAAAATAACAATAGGAGCAACGATAGCTTACTTATACTTTCCTATGAAGTTAAGTTATATACACAGTCTATTAAGGAACTCAATTTAGAATTTAAAGCAATACGCTCCTTCTTTTTTATTCTATATACATACATAAATTGTATGTATCAATTTTATTTCGATCTAAAATAACTAAATGTGAAAAAAAATCTATTTCACCGTTCCATTCTGTGTATTTCGAAATTCAGTCTCCAATAATATTACGTTTTTATTATGTAGTAAGTTTTCGGTACGTTCATAAGTCATCAATTAAAATGATAGCGAATAGATAAAAGTCGAAATGTTCGGAGTCATTGTCTAAACGGGCCTTTATCTTCTTGTGTCTGAAACCTGGCGGGGAATCCTGGAAGGCTTCACGGGGGAAAAGTGCACCGCGGTGCAGCGCTGCGCGGTATGGCAGAGGAGCGGTGTATCGGCGGCGGGACGAGGCGGGGGGAGTGCGTGGGCCGGGCATTCTTCCGCGCGGGCCGGTGGTGGGGCGTGCGGGGCGCGCGCGGCAGAACCAGTTGAGTGGCAGCGACGATCGAGTCAGTCGGAAAGAGCGCGCGGAGGCGACCGCTTCGCGAGTGAGTGTCGTGTCGCGGCCTGGAGGTTGCCTTCTTTCGTTTTGTTTTGTTTATTTATATTTTTTATTAATAAGAAAGAGAAAAAAAGATTAGCAAAAATGTCTCTCAATTCGGAAGTGGAACAGAAATCGAACAATCTCGTGTTGCGCGTCGACCAGGACTCAGACTCGGACCTGCAGGCGCTGTTCGACACTGTGTTGAAACCGGACTCGAAGAGGCCGCTACAGGTGCCCCTGCGCATGAGGCAGTTGCCCAAGTCGTTCTTCAATCCCCCATCGACCGGCTCCAAGTCTCCGAGCGTTTCGCACTCGCGCGAGAACTCGGCCGACTCGGCGTTCGGGTCCGCGGGCGGGGGGGGCGGGGGGCCGCTGGTGGCGCACTCGCGGGCGCACAGCTCGCCCGCCTCGCTGCAGCAGACGTACGCGGCGGGGGCGGCGGCGGGCGCGGGCGCGGCGGGAGCAGGCGGCGCGGGAGCCAGCGGCGCGGGCGCGGGGGCGCACCGGCACGCCAAGCAGCGCTCGTACGATGTGACCAGCAGCGTGGTGCTGCTGCATGAGGAGCTGGGGCCGCTGCCGCTAGGCTGGGAGCAGGCGCGCACCCCTGAGGGGCAGATCTACTATCTCAAGTGAGTGTCGTCTGTCCACCCCAGTTACATCTTATAGTGCCCTCCTTCCTCTGTTCACTGTTTATATTCGCTCTTCAGCACCTGGTAGCGAGTCCTGGATGATCCAGCTTGATGCTGGGTAATGGTAATAGTAAGTCCTAGAAAAATGTAACAACAGCTAAAGAGAAGATAAACTGATAGTTGATAATTCAGAATCCAAGTTAACTTTGCAAGAGTTCTTCCCATAAAATGTATTATAGATCTAAATACACATACACCATATTATGTATACACACTTTTTACGATGAAATATACAAATCACTCTACCGTCCAACTATAAGTATGTCCTTCTAATACAGGTAGGTTTCAAGTAGATATAGAAAAGCCACATTTCAACAGAAGACAAATAAAGTAAATGTTTTGACACATTGTACCTATATCCATTCATGATATAGTAGATGCACTTGGAGACGTGCTCCGCTCCATTCATTACAAGTATTTTTGAATTAAAAGGTCGCTTCAAAAGTATTGTAGTAATCTTCATAAATAATCAAATATTTACAATTATCATTACACCAATATATTTTAAAATCTATCTCGTTACCTAGTTGATAAGACGTCTGTCATCCAACCCGGGGTTCCAGGTTCGATTCCCGTTGGTAGCCAGATTTTGTCAAAAAGAATCCAGTCTGGTTTTCACTTAAGGCTTGTTTTTCATTCTTCTGCTTGGTTGAAAGATATTGTCATAGGACAATAAAACCACCAAGTTGTACTATATACAAAAAAGTGTTATAAAATACAATATATGTAGATTTACAAGTTTCAATAAACCATGAAAGATTGTCCACCTGAGCCTATCTTATCAGCAATCATTTGTTTTGTATTTTACACAATCCAAGATACTATATTATAGATCTGTATCACACTCTCGTTATATACAGTACAACCTGGAGGGTTCGTGGCGATCTCTTTCAACCAATTACAAATTGGTTAAAGAGGCTTTAAGTGAAAACCAGGCTGGAATCCTTCTTTTTAATATACCAGACAGAAATCGTACTGAAAAAATAATCAAAACTGAAGAAAATATCGTAAATATAAATATTCCTAACGTTTTTTGAGCCAAACAATCAATTACAAATCGTACTGAATGCTTTCATTTATTTCAACATTTTCATGTATGATAAATGCATCGAACGGATTCATTACTTACAAACAATTCCTTCCAATCAACCAGTTTTTGTTTCAAAATTATCTATTCATGGCTGTTTCAGTAAAAGTAAAATGAAAAGACAGATCAAGATTTATGAATTAATGATTATAAAAAAATATTTAAATGAAATAATACTTGTTAAAACATAATTATAATTTTATTACGTAATCCATCCTATAGAGAATTATTTATTTCATTTGTAAATTGACTTAATATAAAATAACTGCAGAGCCTCAATTCGCCATCGGTCGGTCGGTTCCTGGACAGCAATGGTATTATATTTTCTTCTCAATGGATCCTTTGTTCTTTTCAAGAGTATTTGACCGAGAACAAACGATATGGATTGCTCTTGTGTTGATTTCAAATTTTATTAACCATAAGAATGATATTTACTGGCTTTTCGGGACGACAGAGAGAACAGATATTCACGCCTTTATATCCAAGCACACGGCTCGCGTTTCATAAATACACTTAAAAATGTATCCAGTAGTCCGAATAGCCTTTATTAAAGTTATATCAAGCGGAACTATCTATGTTTCATACACATGGTAAAGATTATCCAGTTAAACATATGTGTATAATGGAAAATGCCACTCGTTAAAAATATTATTTTAAGTAGGTACTTGCTCAATCTCGTGCTTCGATCAATACCAAGTAAGAATTTCAATTCAATATTTTCCTAAGACAAACTGTTCTGAAATCAAACCAAACCAAACCGATTGACTGAAGAGTTCAACATTTATTGTTATTTGAAATGTATAAAACTTTAAGATTTCTTAAAGGCAAAATTATTTCCTTTGTTATCAAAACTACTATTGAAATTCAACATTTCAAAAAGTTGTTCAACTTATATTTGCTTAATATTTAAAATAATTATTTTAATAATATCATATTTATACAACCTCTATGGCCTAGTTTTCGGGTTCGATTCCCGATGTTACCCAAAATAATAAAAAGGGGTACTGGTGGGATTATGAGGAGTAAAAGTGTTTTTACTAAGCTTTCCTTGTATACAGTAAATTTGACGGACTTATTTCCGTATGACAATCTCTTCTAACCAACCAGAAATATGTTCAAGTTGTAATCCTTTTTAAAGATACAGGAATCGAATCCGCAACGTCCGCGCTGGAAAGCGTCTTACCAACTAGGCTACGACGGCTGAAGTTTGTCTGGTGACAACCCTACTCCGGTTGCAGTAGTATTGCCTACACATTACATATGATGAACTCCTGTGGTTCTTAACCCGAAGGCTTGATTAATGGGGCCGAAGACAATTCTGTTTCCCGGCTACGTTCTTCAACATGTCTGCAAAACCGATCTAGATAAGTTGAACGGTACTTAAAGCGAATTAATCAGCTATCGAGGGTTGGTTTTCTCCAAACTGCAACTTTCTATTCTGTGAATAATAATTTCTAAAGCTTTCTCTTAAACTGGGAATCATTAGTGAACAATTTCGCTTTAATTAATAATCCACACATTTGTATTACTCATTCGTTGTATACAGTACAATCTGGTGGGTTTATAGCCACGTGGCAATCTAACCAAAAGCAAATGAGCCTGAAATGAAAACCAGATTAAAATCCTTAAAAAAAATTGGGGCCCAACGGAAATCTAACCTACAACCTCCTAGTTAGAAGACAGGTGCCTTACTAAACTTAAGTTAATGTATTCATCAAACTTTTTTTGTATGCAATAAAACTTGACGGATTTATTGCCATGTAGTAATATATTCCAACTAACCAGGTAGGTATTCAATATGCCTGAAGTAAATTAAAACTTGAGCAATAATTTATTATTCTTATTGAGCACTCTGTCAGATCTCTTATTGAGAACTCTGTAAAAAAGTTAGTACCAGCAGGAATCGAACTTGCAACCTCTGGATTGGAAGACCGGTGTCTACTAACTAGGCCACGGAGATCGTCAATGATCATTCTTCGATGTAAAAATACGAAAAGTGATTTAGTCTATGGCAAAGCGTTTTAATGAATATTATATGATCAACAATTGGTTTAGAAATCTGTTCTGAAATTTAAAGGACAATGACGTCAACTCGTTTTATCCAGTTATCAGATAATTTTTTAAACTCCATCGTTGGATAATTGAATAACACCGCCATTGGCAGCAGTTTCACAATCACACTCCGTCCATATTGATAATGAGATTATATTGTTATCTCTGTCGACGTTTCTCTGTGTTCGCTGTTGGACTTGGTAAAATGTCAATTTCGCAGTAAAAACATTTATAGCGTATCCGGTTTCTTCGATATGCCGTTATAAATAACAATAATTTTATTCAAAATACTTCTTAGTCCCGTAATTGAGCCTTATTCGTATTGATTATTATCACAAAACAAACCAAAGATTTAAATTAAATACCCTTTCAGAAACAATGTTGTACTAAAAGGAGATAAAAATTCCTATTTGTTTGTTAACGAAGCTTTAAATTTTGTAATAAGACAACCTCCTCATCCTAATTAGTGCCTTACCAATTAAAATTGAAAAACAGGCGCCTTGCCTGTTTTTCAACTCGAAAACAGGATATAAGAAAATATAATAAGTAAAGTGGCCACATTATATCGGTCGCCCAACATACTCACCGTCTGGTGGACTGGTTGATGAACATCCACACTTAGATTTGAAGATTCTATACGAGAAAGACTATTTTAATGAAACTGCATTAAAAATCTAACAGCAACGTCCTATTCTCGAAACTTATCAGTGATAGTAAAATTCTTCGAGATTTGTTCACTGTGAAAGTCGTAAAAACATAAACAATAAATAATAATGACAGCCTCCGTTCCTCGTTAATGAGACCTGTCTTCTAACCCAGTAATCGCAGTTTCGTTTCCCGTTGATACCCAATATTTTTTTAAAAGAGTTCCTATCACCTGGTTTTCACATAAAGCCTCTATAACATCTTTGTGTTTGATTGGAAGAAATTGTCATATAATAATAAGCTCACCAGGTTTTAGTGTATACAATGAAAGTGTAATACAACACAGTTTTGAGTTATTTGTTATTTTTGTCCTCAAAATTTAAAGCACAAAAAATGCATACTTTTAATTTTATATATACGAGTAGTAAAGTTTTATTTTGCTGAAGCTCCAGTCTAAAAAGAAAAATACGTTATTAAAATGTTGATGTGAATTGATCTAGATTTCTGAATTCTCCTTTTAAGTATATATTGACGATAAAATAACTTGTGTTCGGTGAAAGCTTACATAGTCTAGCAATAAAACTGGACTTGTTCGATGTGGATGTACATGTATGTATACAGTACAAGTGTAGGTAATGTAAAAAGAAAAACATTGTGATGTAAAGTTGCCCCGCCCGCCCTGTCCAGTAATCTATTAAAGTTATTTGAAATCTCATCGCTCGGCCCGTAAAGCAACAACAGGTTTGCACCGCCATTATATAATGCAACGCCGCTCCACGCAGGTAGAAAAAAGCCTTTCGAAACGAATAGGATCCGTGGAAAAAAGTACTTCTCATTTGCACCCCCTATCATCGATTTTGATAGAATTATATGATTTTTTTTGCGTGGAGGCGTTTTATTTTATATCTTTCGAGTGTATGTTTGGCAACATCACCTGTTGCTTTGTGGCCGTGT